>JAOXNN020000027.1:3436193-3451714 GCA_028571205.2 Hydropsyche betteni | reverse complement strand
ATTATTTACTGATCACTTATCATAATTTTTAACTGATCATTTTAGGTATTATTAACCTACCAAATAATTAGTTGCCTAATAAAACTAGTAAATAGGCTCGATGTTAATAACGTCCACTGTGATTTTATCAAGAAACGGAAAATGTGAAAACCCGATTGTGTGAACCCGAAATGTATACACGATTTGAATATTTAATTTATTATTAATAAAAACAAAATTGTTAATTTGTTATCTGTTTGTGACATATAGGCAAAGCCAGAGACAGTAGGTAATAAGCATCATATTATAGAGGTTAATTGTATACGCATAAAGACCATAATAGAAAATCGAAGTCGCGAGCGTTATAAGCATAAAGACCATAATAGGATATCGAAGCCGCGAGAGTAATGAGGATCATATAATATTATAGACGTTAACTATATACGCATAAAGACCATATTTGCGAAAAAGTCGCGAGCATAATTCGAACGAACTGACAGACACACATATATCCATGATTATATATAGGGGATTGATCATATTGAAAGTATGTATTCCCAAAATTAGTTTTACACAATTTCGAAATAGCATGGCTTACCAAAAAAATAACTGTTTTTTTTCACTTTAACGTGGTGTAAAAAAGGTATGTTTTTATGCCACAATATTAAGACCCGGACTAGACCATTATGCAATTATAGTTATTAAATGAAAATTTACTGTTTCTTTTTTAAAGATTTCACACTGAAATTCTGCCACATAACAATTTTTTTGTTAAGTATATTTAGAGGGAATTTTCATCCAAATACACCGATGGAATCTATCTTCAATTTTTATTTGGTCAATTCACACCATACATTTTTTTTACGTCTCTAGAACGTATCTCTCGTGCAAAAAGAGACTTGAATGTATTTTCATATCATTCTCATTTACTTTTTAAAGCTTGACATTATTTTTTAGTTTTGCTACAATTTATAAATTATTTCAGTTCTTTTAACTATATTCTAAAGTCTTGCTAGACATCAAAACTTTTGATGATTTGTTAATCGTCATTGAAATTTACAGAAAGTTTGATATAATGATCAAGCTTTTCTAATTAGCTTGTATAACGTCCAATAAAAGATAAAGCCTTTGCAATTCATTAAGGTTTTAATATTTTTCTTATATCTATATAATGATGACGGAAAATTATCCTTGATGAGTTTAAATATTATTAAAAGGCGTTCTTCGACAAATGGTTTCAGATCAACAATACACTCATCCATGTATTGACCACACATCCTGTCTCTTAACTCTTATCTTTAAATCTCATGAATATCTTATCACTTCAAAATAAAGTCTTTCTGATGTATTTAAGATAAGAGAAAATATTTTTTAAGGAATGCGAACTACTTATTCGTACCAACTTGCAGTTCTACTTGGTGAATGGATGAAGTTGTTTCTCGAAGAACTGAATTCTAAAACAACTCTTTGCCAAATGGTTTCAGGCCAACGGTACGTAGTCCATCAACCGACTAAGCTTCATGTTATTTAACTTTGGTGTTCCGATACACCTGACCTACACTAAACCGTTGAAAAATGTTATATGTTAATGATAATTAATCGACTTTTAGTTTGTATAATGGTATCGAAGGATTTGAGTTAGTTAATGTTTTCAATTTGAGTTCGAATTAATGTGCAGTTCTAGAATTTAAGTTTATAAGATAATATTGAAAAAAAAAATTTCGTATCATAATTGCAGTAGTAATCAAATGTTTTATCATAATTTTCTGTCTGTATTACTGGTTTACAGCAGTAATTTAATTATCTCGATGTAATTAATAATTAATTAATTAATTATAGTTTTTGATAAATATGTTTTCAGACGAAGGAAATTTTATTTTCGATAAGCGATTTTCGATGTTTGCTAATTTCTCATTTAATTGATCAACCGAAACATTCCACATTTTAACAATTAGCTACACTATATTTTCGCTTTAGTGCATAATAAAATTAAAACTAAGCTTTTTGACATTCAAAAAATTATTATTACACGTTTACTAATGTATTTACGAGCTTCTGCGATAATTTTACGATTATTGTAAAAATATAAATTATTCATTAATCAAGTCTAATAGTTTTATTAGAGACATTAATATGTTGGCAATTTGTTGACTAGTAATGGACATATTTGCTACATTTTTTGGATAAGATGCATTTAATTAATTTGTCGATGGCAATAAACATGTTCGTCGAGACATATATACGATTTTATTTATCTTATAAAATAAGCGAATGGAATTGCATTCCAATTATATTATGTTAGTAAATCTGTCCTATGAAATGATATATGGGCTTTGCGTATAAATACTAATTTATCGTTAAATCCCTGTCTAAGTTAGGATCAGTTTTAAGCCAAAAAATAATTTATTCTATCAAATGTTTGCCAAATGCTTTGTGATGTTGAAACGATTGTTTAAGTCTTTGTTTTTGAAAGTGACACACTTACGTTTTATTTATAAAAAAAGTTGAGTTAGTCTTAATTAAAAATCTTAGTCTTCTTTGCTCTTCCGATACAAAAAATCGTCTGATTGTGAATAAAATCTAATTAGTTAAAGGAAAAAGATTCACAAATATATATTATATTATGTCAATATGCATTTTTCGAAATAAGTCCATAGTTTTCGAATGCTACTTTTTTTCCACTGATAATTAACCATTTTTCAATAGCTTGCATTTTAAAATACCATGCGAATCTATTATAACTTCACAATCAGTTTCGTTCTATTCAAAAATTCTATTTAGAATCTTTACATAAAATATATTATTAGAGCACAGTCGCCTCAAGTAAACATTAAGAAAAAACTATTTGCGACATAAAACTACTGAAATTTATTCGAATACTTCAATTTTCAAAAATAAACATCCTTCCCGAAACCAAATCACAAATAACTTAAAACATAATTTAACTCAAATTTTATAGCATAAATGCGTAGGACGACACTTGGAGATCGCATCCTTCAAACGCAATTAAATCTTTGTGAATATTTTCGGAAAATAGAAGTGATTTAGTAGCTTAATAAAAACATTTGACAAGCAATGAAAATCAACTTTCAGATCTTTCTGAATGAAATAACTCAAATAAACCGAGGTTTTCTGGATTTTAAACGAACAAGAGATTACTACAAATTTGTTTGATCTAAAAAGAGGAATATTTTATATGAATGATTTAAAAGAGAGCTTTTTAATCAAATTTATCTTCTTTGAAGCTGAAAGGTATCGCACTATGGTATTCTGGGTCAGGAATGTACATGAGGTCACAATTGTTATTCGATTTAAGGAAAAAGGATACGTTCCATTTATAAATATGTTAATGTACCGCACATAGTGCAAAACTGAACTGTTTGTGCAATAAAAGAATAGATACGTTGGCGAGGCTGATTAGTCGAAGTGTCTGAATAAATTTTCATATACCGAACTCGTTTTCGATAAATGTTTATTTATAAATAAAATTTAATGTTTTTTGAATCGACTTACCTTCGAGAGTCGTTGGCTGCGTGTGTTTCTGAAAAAAAATGCAGTTTTATTAAACTTAATTTTCGTAATAAAATTCAAATTTATCAACAGAAAGCTTCACATTTTCTTATTGCGACTGTTTACAAAAACATTTTTGTGCAATTTGACGAAATTATTTTAATACGTTATTTCATAAAAAATATAGTTTTTTTTAAGTCATACATATTATAATTGAGTAATCATATTCAGTGTGGGTTTTAAGAATCGTAAAATTTCGATACGAGGTTATTTTTTATTTACTAACTCGTGAAAAACTTACGTCATGATTAATTATAGTGCAATTTTCGATGCACTTTTTTCAGCATTTTTTTTTATGTTCGTGTTTCCTGCATCGATATTCAAATAAGTTGTAAGATTTTGTTAAAAATTTTACTGATCAAGATAAACTTTACTTTATGTCGATGCATTTCTGCTTCTCGTTAAACCACTCACAATCAGTGGTTTAAACGTTTAACATAAACAAGCAATCAATTGAACATGAGATGTTATAATTACAATAAATATAAAACGATAAACATCGCGTGTAACATTTACAAACGAAGATTCCAAGATATGGTAAATAAATAAGACTTATGTCGATATTTTCATTTGTGACAAAATATTTTCCATACAATGATAACATAAAATATTCGGGTTAACAACTCTTGAACATATCTTATTGTTAAATATAATATAATGAAAAAGATTTCCTAATCAGAAAGTATATTTGTGAAATGAGTTACTTTTCAACATTTGTTTGCAATGCGAATTATAAAATTTCAAAGCGAAAATTATGCGACTTTCCGCTGAACAATAAAAAGGAGTGCCGTTTATTGTTTTATACAAAATCAACCATATGTAAAATAATTTATATCTATTTATATGGAAAGTAGAGCTAAAAATCGGTTGTTTGATTTTATTACAAACAAATTGATAAACAGTTATCTACATTCTATTTCTATTACTATTACGTTATGACACGCCTCGTTTTTTGTATATAATATTTGTTTGTTGCATTATACGTAAAACTATTATTCGTAATATTAATTTTATATAAAATGCTTATCAAATAATCATGTCACGTTGAAATGATTTATCTGACCATTCCGTAGAATTGTTCATATATTATTATTTTCCTTAAAGTAATTTATTAAAGGCGACACATTCGATTATTCATTATTATACTCAATATTAATGTTATTATAAATATATTCATTTTATTCCTTTTTTATATATGTATAGTACTATTAGAAATTAACGTAAGTACACAAATATAAAAAATATTCGAATAAAAAAGTCGGTTTATAAGAAAATTTAACAAATTATATTCTCACATTTTCACACATGAAATTATCAACACAATCAATCAAAATCATTTACACAACAACAACTTCAATTCGAATTAACAATTACATCCATTTTCCAACGTACCAAGCGTCATTTGCGCTTTTTCGCTTGGCCACGAATCATTGCGTTTGACAATGGCGCGAAACCGAACGCAGAAAATCAACTTCGAAATAGTCACGTTGACGAGTCTCGTTATTTGTACGAATCACAAAAGGACCAGTTTAATCATCCGAAATTGTAAAGTCGTTAACCTGCATAGTCGTGGACCGTGCAAATTGTCGAAGAATCCTGGCAAATTGGTAAATTTGGCTGTTGGTTGACTGAACTTTTGGGCGGATTCACCCAATTATACTGTATTGAAAAAATAGAGGAAAAAATATAACACACTGGCTTAAATCCAAAAGCAATGGTTTAACGTAATATTTTTATATATAGCTTCAAGCTTGTTTGAAAGATCTAGAAATTTGTCAAAATGGTCATTATGATTGTACAAGTAAATCAATTTTCCAGAAAAAATTTTGAGGCCAAAATATATTTTTAAAATCAGTATTTCCGAAAGTTGTGTCATTTTTCTAATAAAATGACTATAAGAAGAAAAATACTTTTAATTTGTAAAGTAAATTTTTTTTATACAATCGCATGTTTACTGAACACGCCAATTATCGCTTAACTTCGAAAAGCTTCAACCGTTTGCTTCAAATCTAAAATATTTAAGTTCCTTTTAATGAACTCGTTAACATATAATATTATTTGCTTTCCATATTAATAGATATATTTGTACATCAATCAAACCGCAGTTGTTAATATATAATTTATAAACTGCATGTTGATTATTATAATAAGCGATTAGTATTCTTACAATTCTCTTCGGGCTTTTAGATTATTTTTAAGAAGTTTTATAGCCAAGATAACAATATTTTTATATCTGTTTTAACTTACTTTTTTATGTAAGTTGAATGTAATAATTTTCTTATTTTATTATCACATGAAAGTTCAAAATTTATTTTCGGATCAACTCGTTTTCGTATGAATAACACGAGTTGTAATTTAAATGGAAATCAGTCCTGTTGTTATTTTTTTTAGTGAATTCAATAATCAAAATTAATTCGCATTGAAACAATAGAGTATCAATTGCTCCCACGGTTATGCTGATGTGAAATTGATATTCAGGATATGTATATGTTCAAAACAAAGAAGCAATCGATATCTATCGAAAAAATCTTGTTCCAAATTAATTCAGTAAAAATAATGTAATTTCTACCACGAAAAAGTAAAATAAAAATATTTTATTAATTGTAAGAATAAAAAAATTGGTTTAAAAATAATTGTTTTCGAGATATACTCAGGGAAAACAAATATTATTATAATATAAGGTCAGTAATTTTATTTGAAAATGAGCGTATTTAAGAACATACTCAACTGTAATAAAAACACATGAAATCGTTAAAATTAAATTAAAGGACGATCAAAATTGATATTTTTTTAAGGTTACCAAGGTTAATAAATTTAATGATTCTCATTACTAATGTCAAACGACAATTCATGATTTGAAAATTTAAAAAGATGTTAACGTCAATCATAATTTTCAATACGTAAAATTTTATAATACTTCGTACCTTTTTAATTAAAAATAATTGAGCCTATATTTAAAAAAAATCTATGACATGGAACTCGAGATATTCAAATTTCTCAATATCGAATCATTAAAAAATTATGCTTTTATTGGTTAATTTAGACTTTCTAAAGTTGAATTTTTCCAATCATTACTAAATATCAAATGATTTAACGATTTATTTACGCACAATTAGATTTAAAATGAATGTTTATAATGTTGTTTTTTTTTTGCTCATTTGCTTAGTGACCATTTTTTTTCTTCGGTAAATTATTTGCGATCACTTTCAGCAATAAATTTTCTGCGAATCGTCAATCTTCAATTCAAATCCCATTCATTATTCGGACCTATTTATCAGAAACGTGTACATAGATAAATTTCAAAACTCACAAAAGCCAATCCGTTGTAATTATATAAATGAATTTATGCGCATAAAGATCGCAAGTTCGAACGATGGGATTCGAATTGAAAACTGACACCATTTTTAAATGGGGGATTTTTTCGATTCAGCATTTGTATTCTCATTTAAAGAAATTGATAACCCAATTCTGAAAAGTGACGCCATTGTTTTTCCCCATCCCATAATTGCTTCAATTTGATATGAAATTTTATGGTTTTGTCACAGAGAAAAACCCATATGGTTTCTTCAGCTCAATTGACAAAAATGTTTTGGATGTTTGAAAAAAAACACCACTTGATAAAGGTTTTTTTTTTGATTCAGCAACTGTATTTTCATTTAAAGAAATTTATAAACTGATTTTTAAAAGCGAGGCCAATGTTTTTCCCAACACACATTTTTTTTTAATTTGATACGAAATTTTATGGTTATGGTTTTCCCTTGTCGTAAACAACAAGGAAAACCAATTTTTGCTTCTTTAGTTGGCTTAATTGATAAAAATTATTTTGATGTTCGATAAAAATACGGAGTATTTTTCATATTAAAAGTATGTATAAAAATGATTAGGCCGCCGCATTTATCTTCGTTAAAAGTGGGCGTTTCTCAATTTGAATATAAAACGTAGCATTTGAAAATATTAAGATAAATTCATCGACATGTTGTCTTTATATGTATCTTGAAAATTTTGATAATTAATTGATTTTCCGATCTACAGATGCAATATGTCTAGTTAATATTATTTTTGGCGCGTAAACCCAATGTCGTGTATCTGTCATAGACTACTTTACACGAAGCAGAAAATTCATATTATTTTCGATGAAATGACTTTGATTTAATGTAATATACTAAAAATATTTGATATGATCTACTCAAATTTCAATAAGCATTAAAAATTAACGATATTTCTATCGAAGAATGACAAATTGGTTGATGCAATAAATTCGAATTGTTTCCAATTGTACATTATATTTGTGATCGATCAAAATTATTTGACATTCGAATTATTCTCAGATCGATGAGATCAGCTCTAGAAATAAAATAAAAAGCAAAGAAATCGATAAAGCACGTCTGACGAATCTTTCTGACGAGCGAATTCTTATCAAAAATTTCTAGTATTTATAATTATTTTAAATCGAAAAAATTATCAGTCGAATACAATAAACTCCCTTATAACGTCAAGATAGATTCCAAGTTATAGGGGGTTAAGGTTTTTCAATTTTAGTTTTTTTTTGGACATTTTTACTTGTTAACTGCTTATTTCAAATGCATTTAAGAAAAATTGAATTTGAATGCATTTGAACGATATAGGAGGGTTTATTATACTTCAAAACTGAAATTTCTAGTTTTTTTAATGGTATGCATTTTCCGAAACGACCAAATGAGTTTTCACAACCGACTCTAACAAAAACTTCATTAATACAAAAATTATCTCGCAACGTCGATGAAAATTTTTAAGAAAATCTACACAATAAATCCTCACCTATGAAAACGCCGATGACGAAAATCAACACGAACACACAAAACGACCTCATCTTCATTTCGTTTCATATAATCAACGACAAATATACCGTCCTCACGATGTTTTCGAACCGAAAACGTTTTCGCAAATGTTCGGAACACGCGCGAATCTCGACGCAGTCGGATGTCGACTGAAGTGTGCAAAAAGTTTGGCCGCGTATTTGAAAGCGTTGATCTGAATTCGAATTTCGTTTCACATTTTAAATTGCACTTGTATTTTGCGGCGGAGAAATGTTTTGGCATGTGAGAATTCGGCATATCTTAATTGTTTAGCGAAAAAAATTGTTATCTATTAACACTTTTCTTACTATGATAGTTGGTTGTGAAATTTTTTATTTTTATTTTGTCACTTGTCCTAATTTTATAAAATTCGCACATTTCCTCATATACACATAATTACAGAAAACCCCATATAACGTCAAGATAGATTCCACGCTAAAGAGCGTTAAGGTTTTTGAATTTTAATTTTTTCGCAAATTTTCAAGTGTTAACTGCTTGTTTCAAATGTATTAAAAAAAAAATAAAATTTGAACAATACAGAGGGGAGGACGTTATAGGGGAGGGGGTTTACTGTATTTTCTAATATCCATGTATTTCCTTATATAATATTTCTAACATAAGATGTATTTGTACTACAAGTTGAAGATTGAATCCGATTTAAGAAGTATTTTCACCAGGAATTTGCCTGCAGACCCATCAATCAGATTAAATTTGGTGGAGATCATACAGGAGTCTGTCTCCACTATACATCGACAAATTGCAACAAATACTATATGAATATGTACAAGAAATTGCTTGCGGCAGCTGCTAAAAAAACGTTATAAACAATCATATTTTAAAAGCGTTATGTAATCATTTAATGTTCTCATATTTGTTTTCCAGTCCTACTTTCATTATAATGATTACCTGTAAATATGAAAATAATAAAATGATATTTAGAAATAATTATTTTAATATGAAAAATATTTAATTTGAAATGGTGAATATTTAATTGGAAATGGAAAGTATTTGGTTTGAAGTGAAAAATATTTTATTTTAAGTGAAAAACCTGTATACCTATTATTACAAGAGCACTACTGAAATTAAGTTCGAATAGAAATATGGTTTAATAACTGAAAAATTTCAAGCATCAAATATTAAAGTAAGAAAAAGTGCAAATAACATAAAATGCTAGTACTAATAGTGTTATATTTAGCATTTCAAGAGGAAATTATTTAAAAAAAATTCTTCGTAAATGATAGTTTTTTATATGAAAAATGACCGAAAACTTCAAGAGGTCAAAATAAAGTCATACTAATTAGCAATAAATGTGTGAACAATTTTATTGATTACAGCAATGTTAACATGATAAAAATTTAAATATTTATAAAAGTATAAAACAATCAAATAATACATAAATAAATAATACGTATAATACATCGAATCTATGTCATATGTTTTAAAATATCTTGTGCTTCTTTGTTAGCTTGATGGTCATCGTTTGTTCTAGCTGGATACATGAGAGCCAATGTTAAATAGAATTTGGCCGCATCGACTTTTTTAAGTTTCAGATAACTTTTGCCAATCATTAACAAATTTTTACTATAAAAGTTAGGTTCGACGACTTCTGCTTTCAAAAAATATGAAAGAGCTTCTTCGTACGTTGACGTGGGCGGTTCTGCGAATAATGTTTTTGCAATTTTACGTTGATACCATGGCATATCAGCTATTCCATAGCACCATTCCCCTAGCATATAAAGAGTCGTGGCATCTCCTGGATTTATTTCTGTAGCCCTCTGAATTAACATGAAAATACTTTAAGTATAGAAATAAAACAAGGTAGTTCTAACTGAAAAATAATTTGATTATTCCCACCATCATATGTTTCTTAACTGTTTCAAGATTTTTAACTCTTTCCTTAGTACCATCACAGCCAGATTTCATATCTAAAATGGCCGACATCCATTTGTGGACAGCAAAATGATTTTCGTTGACTTTCATAGCAAGTGTTATAGTATCAAATGCTTCGTTGGCTAATTGTTTCTTGAGTTTACCATCGGTGCCTGGTTTACTAGCCATTTGATATAGTGCTCGAGATATGCGCCACAGCACTTCAACATCTTGTGACTGAAAAAAAGACCGAGATAACAAGTATTGTAAATGTTTTATATTCAATTTCGAAATTGCAACATACACTCAACGATTTTAAGCTTTCACAGCACTCTTCAAATTGGCCATTATCAAACAGCTGGTCGGCATCTTTTAATTTATCCGCAATTTTAAGGTCAGTAGAATTTTCTTTTGGTGTTTCTTTTATTTCGCTACTTCTAAATGGCCACGAAAGGCCTAAAACTATCGGTACACCTATTGGCTTATAACAGTTGAATTTGAAAACCTATATAGGTACAAGAAATATTATGTAAAATTTATTGATTAAAATTTATGCAGAATTTTTTTTTATATAATACCTTAAAATTATGTATAATATTTTTTTTCCAGTTTTTATGCTTGAAATAGTTCTTATATAAAATGTTAAAAAAGCGGAACCTCATTGTACTATGGAGCATCGCAAGGTGTACTTTAATCCTCACTAGATATATAACATATCTCGACTGATTGTTGTCAAAAGATAGTAGCAAAACGTCAAAACGATCATTGAATTGAGTATAAAAACGAAAAAGTAGACCAGCTTTAACTGAAACAATCCATAAAACAAATTATCTGACCGGAAGTTCGTTCAAATGACGATAGAACACACGACAGAAAAACCCCGAAAGTAGAACACGGACACTAGAACACGGACAATAGAATACGGACACTAGAACAAGGACACTAGAACACGGACAGTAGAACACGGACAGTAGAACACGGACAGTAGAACACGGACAGTAGAACACGGACAGTAGAACACGGACACTAGAACACGGACAGTAGAACACGGACAGTAGAACACGGACAGTAGAACACGGACACTAGAACACCGAAACTAGAAATATACATCAGAAATAAACAATGCCGGAACGACGTTTTGAAAATTTCGTCGTTTTCAAAAAAATTTTGAGTTCATTTTATCTGTTTGTTAACGTTTATACGTAAAAATCTACTAATTATATGGCTATAGTATAATTATGTCTTACTATAACTTTATAAATATATTAGGCCTTATAATAACATGAATATTTTGCCTGCAATCTTTAACTTTATATTAATTTTCGAAGTTATGATTCCTGAGAGGATATATGTATTGAAAGAGCCGGGTTGCAGTTTGGGAGGGATTCTTACAGAAATTCCCAAATATTAACGAATAACATAAACTTCTGAGCACACCCGGTACGTCTATAGGTCGGAGAGACATTGACCCTAGAATAGCTCGGATTTCGATGCTTACGATTCGCGATAAAGGTAGCACAAGCGTAAATGCACATTCATCGCCAATTCTGCATCAGCACGCCCGCTCGATGGTTAAATAAAACAATCACTGCCACCTGACAAACTCACAGATGGATCTTGCACGGCGCCAACCTTTAAGTCCAAATCCGGCTCTCATAAATTAAGGTGACCCTTTCAAGGCCCGCGCCATGAAAGAGCCGAATTCCCTTATTTCTATAAATGATCATAAGTCTAAAAATATCGTGAATTTTGCAAAAAACATCCATATCATTACTTACATAAATGAACAAAAAATGAATACACCAATTTTTTTTTATTTATTCATATATTTCAATATTATTTTCCCCTTTTCTAAAAAGTGGCTCTTTCATGCCACTTCTCCCCCAGTTACCATTACGAAAGCGCCAAACGGAGCTGGCCGTGCAGGCGTCCGCTGCGGGCGACCGGCTTGCGCGCGGCCTCGCTCTGGCTGCGGGACGCACATTCAAAAATCAATCGGCGGCAGAGGCGCGGCACCGGCTCCCGGCGAACCCTTTGCCCGCCACTGTTGTGACAGCGGCCGCGCCCCCGACGCCTGCGCCCCCCGCACGCAGCATGCAGCGCTCAGGTGAAGCGAAGCCCCCGCTTTCGCGCCCCCGAAGCCTCCCGGGCCGGGCCGCCGCCCCCTCGAACTCGCTGTCACCGTTTTGGCGGCAACTCGCGACGGAGCCCCGCGAAGGGTGCTCCGCCCCTCGAAGGGTGCTCCGCCCCTCGATCGGGGGCCAATTTTAAGTGTATGTAGTCGTTTGACCGTTGGTCCGGCGACCGTTGCCGAACGGCCGTTGATGTACGTCATTTGTCAATCTCTTGGCGACGATCGGATTGAATTGTTTTATTTGTCAGGATGTTTTGTGAATACATATGTGGTTTTATATGGTCGTGTTTTTCGGTGCGTCTAAATGTTTGATTTTTCGGTTTTTTAAATGTTTTTAATTATTGAATATATTTGAATATGATTATTTAAAATGCGATGAATATTTTTCTCATGAACTGTCTAGGAAATGCAAGTCAAGTGTTGAAATGTTTTGATAATGTCGGTCGTTTAAAACAAATTAATTTTATTTTCTACGGCACTAATGTAAAGATTAGTTTTGCTGTCAATTATTGTCATTCGACGTTAGAAAAGAATGAGTCAAACGTTAGAATAGTCTAGTTTTTAATTTTGTTTATGCTATCTACCTCAAAAGTAAAAGATGATACTGTACATAAAATTTCCCTTGCAGAATGTTTTTCATTTCGAATCTTAAAAGTATACAGTACCATAAATCATTATCATTCTGTATGATTAATTTTCATGTTTCAGAATCTTTTATCATCTTATCTCTTATCTGCTACTGATTATATTTTATTTTTTGTAGAACAATCGCAATTTTAAAATTAAAAACCGACACAAATATATTTTCTATTTTCATTACACGTGCACACAACCAACTCTAGAGATAGGAATGCGTTGGTTTTTTCTTTTCTTGAAACTTCTGGAATGCAGGGATTAACCATACAAAGTAAGATATAAAAACAACAAACGTTCGCCTGGAACAGTTTAGATAACTCGAGTAAAATTAGTACCACACATGTTCCCAACGTTTGTAATCTTCATATAATTTTAATCAGTCATGTTTACATTTATGCTAAAGCAAAAGTGAAAACATTCTAAATGATAACTCCGTTCATTTTAAATTTTCATTATGAGATTAAAAATTTTATACTTTGAATCGTTCCGTTGTTAAACAAAATATTATTTTTTATAACAACTAAACTTTTTTTAGATTGTTTAAATGATATGCATTTACATTGTTCTTATGTGTTACTAATATAACAATACAATTGCTCATTAACTTACTTATCGTTATGGAATACTCGATAATGTGTTCCAATAGAGGTTGTACACGTTAACTGTTAATTCGAATTCAATACTGGTGGTACTTAAATCATTCAATTCTGCGAATTAACGGTTCGTTGAACGTTATGTGGGTATTTCCCCATTCAACGATAGCAGAAAATTTAGGGGTTGCTATTTATTTTTTATTCAGACATAAAACAGCGGCTTTATTAAACATCATAAAAATTATAAAATTCCTTCTCGCAGCAATATAGGAATAAATGCAAGCATTTAGAACAGTGTCGAAGAATTTTAATAGTCTTCTGAGAAGTGTCTTATCTCCATGATATATTACGCAAGTCGCATTAGTATTTTACATCGCGAACCATTTCACTATATATATTTTTTTAAATAACCTTCGAAAACTACTGAAACATATTCAATAGAATTTCGATCATCTCATAACTCAATTATGCGGTTTATACGAGGGTTAAACACACATTGAACCTTTGTTAAAGAGAGTCAATCGTACATAATTGGTTCTCGTCGCATTGTCAAGTCTTGTTTGATGTCTGATTTCACAGTATGAAACAATATTGCGTTATTTCGTTTACTTTGTCGTTAAACGTTTGTTGGACGAACGAGTTAATCGGCACGACGTTCGGGTTAATTGGATTATGTTACGCTTTTTACGTATATGAGAATTTATAATATTTCGTTCGAATGTTATATCAGTTTCTTGTGTATTGAAGGAAAATTTTTAATGGTGAATAAATTTTATGCGGTACGAAAGTATGGGAATTTATCGGCTTTTAGGTTGATTTCGAAGGAAGCGTGCTCGAAAAAAAGATGTCTGATATTTTGTACACATCCTTATCGATTCGGAAAAATTTCTTATTTTTATATTTTTATTAGTCGTCAACGTATGGTGTGTAATTTTTTCAATGACGAATTCATTAGTTATTCAAAATAATGTTAGTACTGGGAATCTTGAGTGACTAGTTTTTCTGTATTTAATTATTATATATTTTCATTTTTCCGTTTGCGTGTCGCGGATCGTTTTAATTAATTTTTCATATGTTGCGTACAAAATTGTATAATTTTGTAATTTTTGTATTTTATTTCATTTTTCACGTGTGGCATGTCGATTTCGTATATACATATCTGAAAATTAAAAATTCATTTTATGTAAGTTTGTTATTGTTCAATGATTCAAGCATAATAATTTCCTCGGTTACGATCCTTTTCGACTCAAGAGAGGCATAAAACCGCAACACTAAATTGTACCTTTTTACGAGTAATGGAAAAAAGTAAACATTAAATTCTATTTTGTGCCACGGAACTTGAATACATATTTTGAATTTTTTTTATATATATAACCGTTAGATGCCATTCGGCGATATACGATTTCCCCCTATGATCGATAACATTAAAAAAAAATTACATTCATATCAGAAAACATGTTATTTTCTTCAGTGAAAGTGAACCGATAGAAAGGTACCACTACGTTAAAACCGTAAAAGTCACGCATAATTACTCGAACTATAATTACGTGGACGGAAAAAGAAACAGTCTCCTATTTATACAGTAAACCCTCCTATAACGTCATGATAGATTCCACGTTATAGGCGGTTAAGGTTTTTCGATTTTTTTTTTGGACATTCTTACGTATTAATTACTTGTTTCAAATGCATTTGAAAATTAAAAGAAAATTAGGTGCTAATGCAAAGCACGGACGCCGAGTTATCGCTCCAAAACCAACAGTTTGTCATTTTAAATAAGTATCGCAAGTGCTCGATAGATGGACTAAATGTCAAGTTTTCAAATCGTATCCGCGTATATATCTCAGTGGTTACGATACGTGATGATGGCGTGATTAAGGAAAATTAAGGAAACGTCAAATATCTATT
>JAOXNN020000027.1:3422898-3436093 GCA_028571205.2 Hydropsyche betteni | reverse complement strand
ATGTAAATATACAGCTAATATATTATTCATTTTATCACCAATAAAAAACTAACGTGAAACAGTAACGTGTATTGATAATTAAAAATATTTTGATTCGCCGTTCGGATAAGAATACTTCTCCCCTTTCCCACTTATAATATTCTATATTTAGTACGTTAGAAGCTTGGAGCTGCCTATTTCATATTTTGAACATTTAGTTTAGAAAAGATTTACAAGCCTAGCCGGGGGTCATATATAATATGAAGCTTTAGTAAAACGGTGAATTAATATTCAATGGTTTCATACGCTCATAGTATTTGTATTATAATTTAATTTATGTGAATTTTTCAGGAATATGATTTAGTTTTATTATTCAACAAGAAATTGTTTACAAGAACAATCTAATGCAAATATAAAGTTTTCTCGTATCAATAGAAGTTTAATATATAATTAAAATAAACTGATTGTACATACGGCAACAATATAATTCAATTGCGCAAAAATATTTTTTTTAACTCGATTAAATCCATGGTTTTTTTCTATTACTAACAATCAAATTATAGTTTTTCCGACTAAAATAGAAGGAAACGAGCACACAACACGACAATGAAAACAGTTTTCAATTAAACAAAAACAACTCGTCGCAATTAAGTCGCCGACAACTCATTGACAGTATCAAAAAATAGTATTTTCCTGGCGGTTTAATAAAACCCTGTTTTGAAGTAGGACGCATAAATCTACTTGCACACGAACTGATTGCAACCATGGCCTTTCGCAATACCGATGACAATAGTGCTTGCAACTATATTAATTTCGGAGAACTATCTTTGATAATAACCATCGATGTATCCATATTAACTCCCCGGAGAGTTTCAGCGTCACATTTTCTACAGTTGAGGTTGTTTAATAAAGTCTGTACGTGCTCGAAGAGAAATCCTCACGATGAAATTGTACATTCTGCGTTTCGAAACTAATGCTTCGATACAATGGTTTGTCCTGTAAATAATTTGTGAGCTCGTATATTTAACTGTTAAATTTTGTATCGAACCAGATTTTGAAAACATGGCTGCAGCGAAATATTAATTTAGCCCTGGTTGTTGCGAGATTTTTTTTAAATCTGAGCGGAAGTTTATTGGTTTTTTTTGAAACAACTGTTACTATGAAACTATAAGAATAAAGTTAGTCAACGAGGCATATTTGGATAAATTAAGATTGATCAAAATAACTTAAAAAAGTGCTCTGAATACACTAATCATTTCTTATTTTCGATCGATTCGTTTCCGATCGACTGTGACACGAGTTACATATCGTGATGCTCGCTTTCAATTTCGCCTAAATTAATACTTTGAATACACATTTCATCACAAACCAGAACAAAACGGCAAATATGCCGAGACCTTACGACCGATAAAAAATCGGAATGGTCCCGACCAAGCAGGGATATATACAAAGCCGAAGAATTCCACAAACTCAAGTGTTTAAAAATGAATTCATGTTCAAAACAAACATCAGTTAATTTGCAAAGTCTATATATCACAATATGCACACATTGTGTCGTTGAAATAATATGAACAAATAAAAATATAAGAATGGCGAGTAAGGAAATTTGAAACGAGCGCATACGACACGTTCACAGAAGCTGATTATACATTCTTGGAACCTGTGGACAATGGACAGTATCCATTTTCTAGTACATGAACCATTCGATATAGATTTAATAATAAATAATTTTAAAATATTGAGTAGAATAAATATTTGCATTCAGATGGTGTTAAGTGGCTTGAGTATACTCTGGACAATAATGCTCGGAACTGCATAAATGCACCTTCTATCGATCGAAATGCATACCTCATGGGTGCACAAATAAGGATTTCTTTTTTGGCATCCTTGAGGTATCTGAAAATAAACTCATATATAAGTCGATATCGACATTGAATATGTGATGTTATATTTATTATATATTCATTGTAAATTTGACGGGTTGGGTCTTTTGTACCCTGTCCTTTACTATACGACTTGGGCTGGTGTAATAAGGTATAGCCTAACCTATCACATTAGTTGATAAGTCCTTGTCCTGCAGTCGATAATTAACAGGTTGCTAATGATGATGATGATGATAATTTATTATACAGCTTAAATTCTTTTTACGCGGTTCCGAAATAACATGGTTCAAAGAAAAGGGACCTATTATCATTTGTTTTTTCGATATATTTTCACTTTAATAAAGTATGAAAAAATATTTATTACATAATATACCATACCAAGATTTTAAGTAGACCAGTATACGAATATAATTATTAAATGAAAAAATTCGATGTTTTTTAATGATTTCACATGGCGAAATTTTTCCCCATTATACATTTTTTATAAAGTACATTATAAGAATGGAAATACCATCTGAATTTACTAATGGAAAATATCTCTAATTTTTATATGGATACCATGTGATTTTTTCATACTGTAGTCTCTGGAATGTATTCCCTGTACGAAAATAAGGTTGGGTGTATTTTTTGAATTTCGGACATTCATTTTTGTGTCAAACTTATGAGAAAACAGATGTGTAAATCAAAGTCTATTATCTACAAGCGTAATTTTTTTTTCGATTTGAATTACCATTATATTGCTAGTTACACATTTATATGTATCACACGATTATATCGATATGTTTAAAGTAATCAAAATACATTTACGAATTGATAACGCATATTCGTAAATTGTAACAAATCAAATTAATGAAGTGGATTGGTTCTGTTTCGTAAAATTATGCTCAACAATTGTTAATTGGCGTTATATTTTAGGATAGTCTACTTTATGGAACATCTTTGCTATTATCATTACACGAACAATTGATTAGGAAAATGGAACGAATCACTTTCGAAAAATCGAGTTCGAGCTTTTCATTTGATGAGTAGTGTTTCATGGACTTGTCACGTTTCTACGAAAAAGACACGTTTTCTGAAATACTTTTAGGTGTTAAAATTTTGTAATGTATTTATAAATATAATTTATATATTAACAAATGTAATTTGTAATGTTTCGATGCAAATATTATATTTAAAGCTATGAAAACTTTATTGATTTATATGAACTTCAATATTTAACTGCAAACGCATATCAAACAGATCTCAATTTAATTTCACTAATTGTTCCTATATTTTATCGTTAAATTTTACATCAATCCATCGATATGTTGTGGTTTTCACCGAACACGGGTTATTTTAAAATTTTACATTTAATTCAATCGAAATAATAACAAATGCATTTTCACGAAAAAAATTCATGAAGTTATTCATTTTTTAAATATAATGTATCATAGCCAATAACAAAACTAATATAACATATTTCGACTATTGAAACTGACATATGCCTATTCAACCATGCTATTTTTAAAAAATGTATTATATCTACTATATAATGCATAACAATAAGCTCATGTATGACTTATTACATCTCCTTAGCACCGCACGTCACAAATAAAAGCGGCCGTACACATGCCTGAAAACTTCCCTATCCGACCTTCAATAATATATATAATATATTCCGAATTATATCGTTTATCAGAAGATCGGTGAAATACGCTTATTTCAATCAAGAAAATACAACGACCGTTTCTCAACTACATTATAACGAAATATAACCAAACAATGCTTCACTTCGTGTTCTTTGCACTCAGGGAATTTTAATCAAAATCTTTACCCTTGACTGAAATAGCGTAAACTTCAACGATGTCGCGAGAACTGCAAGAAACAATTAAGGAAGGAGTTGTGAAAAGCCCTTTACATCCAACCCACAATCCACATCCTTGACATTTCGATTTCCACCCCTTCATCTACTTAAGATTCTGTTAACGTGTTGGAAAGTTTCAAAATTGCAAAGAAGCGGCGTGTGCAACGTGGCGGCCGTAATGAGGAGTGAAATGAAATTATGTGTTCGAAATAATAGAATTTTCATGGAAAGAAAACTTGCTTTTCCTCCACGGAACGCGCCATGCATAAAATCGATCGATTTTCATCCGCGGAATCTGTTCAGAATAGTACATGGATTGTTCGTTATTTTATATTAGGCTCCATTATTGGATGGGGCGAAAATTTGACCGACTTTATAGCGTGACATCTATCGCGTGATAGGGTGTGGTAATTGAATATTACTCGCACATGAAAATATTATGCGAATACTTTATTGGTGATTCAATAATTTCGGAATGGTACATGGGCATAATTTTTGAACAATAAATAAATGTATAACGCTGGAAAAAAAATTATGACCCTATTTGCGTAGATAATGCATGTATAATTAATTGCAAATACATGTTATGGAAAATATCGCTCAGACGCAGGCATGGTAGCATCAAAAACGACAATATATGAAATATAAAAGCTCATCATTAATTTAATTAAATTGATTATGTGAAATTTTCAAATATAATATATAAACATTGTTTTTCGAAAATCGTGAATTCGACTTCAGTTAATTGAAAACTTACATGAAATCAATGTTGGCAACATTTATAGATTGAAAAGTGAATCAAATATCGATAATTTTGGAAGAAAACAACACTGAAATTAAAAATACTTAATAATCAAACACTTTTGTGGACTATAACGAATAACGATGCATTCTTATTCGTATACGTGATGTATTCATATACTTCAAATACGCAAACGGTAAACGATTTCGAAACATTCTGAGTTTAATTTTATTCCTTGCGAAATGTTCACCGCTAAATGGAATTAAGTGCTTTAGTTAAACGCTAGAAGATTGCTTCCGAAATTGCATAGTGCAGCTCGTATTGATCAGGAACTATTTCACATATGTCGCAAATTAAGAATGCCAATTATTTTAGATTTAATATTACGATACATATCACCTAAATATAATATATATTATAGTTATAAATTCAATCAAAACTAAAATATTATTTTTTCTAATTTGAACGATTTCGGGATTTTTAGTATATACTGATTTTTTTCAAATAAACATTATATATAATATGTACGGTAGATAATCATATAATATTATCGTAGAAAATTATCGATAATGACACATTTTATCACGAAGAAGAATAACGATTTTTGAATATCTCAAAATCACTAATTGTGAATTTTGAAAACGCCTTAAACCTTGAATTGATATCCAAGGACAGAGTTAAAAAGTTCCACAGTTAAAAAGTTTTATTGGTTCGGAGTTCATTGTATGCGCGTTAGTGTTTCCGATCCAGGTCGAAACGAAAATGGTTTCGCGGGAATACCCCAATTTTTTCAAGTCTCAAGTTCCGAATATTACATATTTTATAAAAAAAACATGTAATAATTTTTTTCATACATTAATGGTGCATATTTTTTAATTTAAAAATAATTAGAAATTTATGCTTCCAGCGAAAAACTAACGCTTTCGTATTGGCGATATTTTAAATGTGATGCAATTTTATTTTATAATAGAAAAAAATTAGGATTTTATATATAGTAAAATATCTGACTTGCTTTATTTTACCTGAACAGATACTAATTTGCTCGTAAATTCCGAACGTTACATCGAACAGTCGAGTGTATTATAATATAATATTAAGTCGATAAGAAAAAATATACTAAAAACAACTAATTAATTATATGTTACGTATACTTGGTACGTAGGTATTACTGATATAACTGAAAAGCGAACACTTTTTTACTTTTCATAAACATAGTTTTTATTCATTTTAGAGAATAAAGATAATGAAAGCTTCACTTCAACTCATT
Source organism: Hydropsyche betteni (assembly GCA_028571205.2). Classification (NCBI taxonomy): domain Eukaryota; kingdom Metazoa; phylum Arthropoda; class Insecta; order Trichoptera; family Hydropsychidae; genus Hydropsyche; species Hydropsyche betteni. The sequence goes on along the minus strand of JAOXNN020000027.1, from coordinate 3,430,379 downwards.
GAGACTTCATAGTGATTTTTATCGAGAAGAGTGCTCCTAAATAGTTTTTTCCATTTCCTTTAATTTCCGGGAAACAAGAAATTGAAAACCTTATGTTTTGTCAAAGCGAATAAAGAACTTCCACATTCATCATCATTTTATCTATGAAATTTGTATAATATATAATAATATTTATTATATTATATTCGAGAAAAAATCAAGGAATCGTATTTTTCAGTTTTCAACTATGCGGTGAATGACAGATTTTTAGTATACACAATGGAAGAAAAATTTGAAAACAATAGAAAATGAGAAAAATTCCCTTTTAACCTTTACGCTAACCATTTTATAAGCAATCACCCAGTTATGTTCGGCAAAAAAAGGCTCTACTTAAATCTGTGTCAGTATTCTGTATATAATATTATGTTATGATTTTTTCTATGCAAACGATACGGTTAAGCAAAAAGCTTTGTTTTTAAAATCCCTTTTGAAAACCAAGCACAAACTTGCTTGCGGGCACCAGAATAATATACACTCAATTTTTTTTTTGCGCTGCCACCGTTTCTGTTCGCATTCTTCCATTTTTATCTTTTTCATTTCTCTTTTCATCTTTTTTCTATGGTCTCAGTTGTGAAAAATTGCATTTACTAGAGAAATACCGAGAAAATCGCTTCCAAATCGAAAATTGCATTAATCACTCACAGAGACTATGTGAGTTTAAACGGATCAAGTCACAGTTAGGTTTGTCGAGTTTTCGCAAAAATGTTCGTGTTGTGTACTTAACATTGGTGCTTTTTCATTATCGATATGTTTCAAATATATTATGTTTTCATACAGCTATTTAAAATATATTAAGTTGTATGATTTAATAAAAATTTAAAATTATAATGAATATCATTTGAATATTTTAAAAAGAGATATTTATAATTAATATATTATAGTGATTAGAAAAAGTTGTAGTCATCGTATTAATATTGGATTTTCCAAATATAAAAAAAATTACTGGATTATGTCAGTCATGACTAGGGGTTCCAAATATTCGTGAAATTAGATATTCGAAGATCGAATGTGAAAATGGAAAAATATTCGAATATTTTTATAAATTTTAAAATGTTAGTAAAAAAAAAAAACAAAAAAATAATTAAATGAAAAATTTAGCGTATTGATGTAAACAATATTTATTTAAAATTCAAAAATAAGAGAGAATTAAATGTTTTTATTGTGTCCATAATATTGTTTTAATTTATTTCGCTGAGGAAAAAAAATCTTTCGATTGCAATTGACCATAGGCAATAAGGTCAGGGCCGCCGAAAAAAAATTGCAGGCCTTGGAAAAAAAAAAATCGATTTTTGTCCAAAATTTTTCGAAAAACCGTAAAATTACAAAAACCAATTTTCAGTATTGAAGCAAACAATAAGATAAATGACTACCCCCCCCCTCCCCCCAGATTCTCAAAAACATAGTTGGACCCTCTTTCATGTATATTTAAGTTTTTAAACTGTTATGTTCAAATATAACTCACCCTGATTCGATTTGATGATATTATTGATGAAAGGCTTAGAATTTTAGAAGAGACTGATTAAAAAGAGTGTTCCCAAAATTCACTCTACTTGGTAAGCAAAACATGCGTCGCATCGGAGAGCCAAATAATATTTTTATTGATAAAATATCTACAATTTATTTTAAAATGTAAATCAAAACAACAGTTTAGAGTCACGCTGTTTTCATATTTTATTCATTCATGGTGAGCAAAATATAAACAATGCATCTATGGAGGTTTCGTTCGAAACATACAATAAAATTTGAAAGTATGTACATAACTTGAATAGGTACGCATCTCAACTTTTTCATCAGTGGGTTTTGTCGTCATGAAAATAATCCGAAATCCGACGAAAGTAATGAAAGCAAATTCTATCTACTTTTAATGATAGTTGTAAATAGAGTAAAACTCACCATAACGTCATTTAAATTGAAATTTTTTAAATTTGTTTCAAATGTATATTATTTTAAACAAGCAATTAACACGGAAAAATGTCCAAGAAAAAATAAAAATGTTTCATTTATTGATTCCCCTAAATTCTCCCTATAACGTCGAACCTATCTTGACGTTATAAAGGGGGGTTTGCTGTAATACGTTTTTTATAAGATGCTACATAAAAACTATTGCCGTGGATTGCTGAGTAAAAAAAAAGATGTCATAAATCTTAATTCGACTCCTATAAAAAATATGCATTGTCCATCCCCGAAAATGAACTGGAACACGTGCAAAATTTTACTATCTCCGCAATAAAACATCGTAGAAAAATATCACTACGCCTAAACTCTTTGGCGGGTAGAAAGTAGACAGATTGAGTTATCTAAAAAATACGCATCGTTGCTATAGAAAAAATAACAAAACTATCAATTTCAATGAAAACGAATGATATTCGAATATTATTTCAAATATTTGAATATTCAAATGCGAAAAAGGGCCTAAATTATTCGAATATTCGGATTGGAACCTCTAATGGTAACACGAATCTTAAAATCGATGCGGATCTGCAATTATGAAATTCCGAAAGCAATTTGAAAATTTTTAACTGAAAAATCCAGCTAAAACTAATAGTGAGTATTTGCTCCCAAGTAATTTTAAATTCTAGGAATATCTCATATTATCAGTGTCTTGGATACTGGGAAAAGCTTCAACAGTGAGTTAAACACGAAAGAAAATAATTATCAGACTTTATAAAAGCGTTGCATCTTACTGCTTTGAAATGTTGGTTTTGCCATTTTATATTTTCGATTTGAATTTTTCCATTTAATTTCTTTGCATTGGCTTGCGCTGGGTACGATACGATTGAAACGACATTCTAATTTTATAACATGAAAGTTCATGCTTGGCAGGATTGAATATAATATAAATTCCAAGTACACGACAAAAATGACACTACATGTTTTTATTTATCATACGTAAATCTTTTCGATGTTTTTGTTCTTTTGTATAACTATTAAAAATTGAATTTGATAGTAATGAAATTTGGTTTACGTTTAAAATTATACGCGTATAATTTCACTAAAATTATTAATTGATATTATTAGTACTTAAGTTTAAAAACATCCATTAAATTATTTTGGCTGATACATGAAAACAGAACTCATAAAATCCGACAAAAAAACAAACGACCCACTTGAATACGAATTAATTTTCTAATATTATAAAATGTAAATAATCTTTTATTTGTCAAAGGCTAAGCAACGTACGACACGATCAACAGATGGATATGACTACGTGACGTTGAGCTGAGACCATTAAGCAAAAGATTCAGTTTCGGTATTCAACTCTTCAAGAGTCACATTTCCCTCATCACACAAAGGAGAACGTCCGATCCTCCGATAATATATACGTCCTGCAACGGACGTTATACGATAACGATCATTTCAAACGAATACGCCATTACCGAATCGCAAAAATACCCGGTCATAATAAAAAAAAAAAACATCAACCTTTCGAGAATCGCGTCGGATCTCCGCAAACTTTTGACCTGCGTGAATTTGACCAAAAAAAAAAAACTGAAAATAGCGAATCTCGCCAGAACGAGACATTCCCGCCGATTTTCCCGTCGGTTGGATAAAAATTGAAAACGTATTATTTCCGTTTTTATCGCGAGTCGATGTTTACGCGTGGTCCGTGTCAGGAATGGCGATATCCCGTTTATCCCGTTTTGCGGTTCGACTGACAGCCGCCACTTTGCTGCTCGAAACCGTTTCCACTTCGAAATCAATAAACGGTTGTTTTCCAGAGATTTTTTTCTCTTCGGCGGCTTTGTTTCTCGTCCGGTTGTCTGGACAAGAACGAAGAAGTTGGAAGTTCGAGTGGTGTCACTCGGAAAATGCACTCGTCGTTTTTTTCTTTTGTATAACATGTGTATTATAACTCTTTAGTTCAGCTTTTTTCGTTTGAGAGATTTTTGAATATTTAACCTGGATTTAATGAAATTTAAATTTTGCGGATTGTTGTGTCATGAAATGGAGCGTTGGTTTACATTAAATATTCTACTATGAAAAGCCTCGAACACGTTATATCTACGTACAACGAAAAACAACAAAAAAAATTATATAAACATTTACAGAGCCGAAAAAAATTACTTTCTAAAAATTACTTTTACTGAATTTTTGAAAATATCAGTGCTGAGATCTGTTATGATTAACTTTCAATTTCATGTTTTTTCCTTTAGAAGTTTGGTTCGAAAATAAACCACGGAATTTTAACTAACAATACGCCTATAGTAAGATGATTTAAATATCGTTCATTATTAAGAAAACGAATCTAATTTTTTGATACAAAAATATTATTTCTGAGTTTAATATCTCAATTGCCTTAAACATTATTTGAATTTATAATATTATAAGATAATTGTTCTGAAAACATCACACCATGCGGCATCATTACATTTCAATAAATATTATATAATCTAACAATAAAACAAAATCGTAATAAATACATGTATTCGTGTTATATTATTTATATGAAATTAAATTATTATAATAAATTCGCGATCATGATAAATAAGGATAATTAATTCCTTTCCAAATCATTTCGAACAACTTCAACGTCTCAGAAACAAATTTTCTCACAATAAAGATATGATAAAAGCTTATACGAAATTGAATATTATTATCTCAATTTTGAGATATAATAATTTAAATTTCATTATTTCAAAAAGGATTTATTTTAATAAAATTTCAATGATCAAAGAATATATATTTTTTTCAATATTTGAGTCGTTTAGAAGGAATGCGATTTCATGTTTTAAAATGATTTTATTTTCGTAAATTTCGATCAAAAAAATTATGACGTTTTTTTTTTATTAAAAGATATACTGTAAAATCTTTTTTTATTTTTTTTCCAAATATGTTGCGAACCACTTTGAATAAAAGTGTTATTTCTAAACAACTTATTTATATAAAAAAAAAACTTATTAATAGAAAATAATTCAGCGAAACAGTTTCAAAAAAAAAAAACATCCAACACTCATGCAAATTCGAATAATTCAGCCATTTTTCAAAAAAAAAAAAACCAAAAAAAAAATCGATGAAACCCCAACCCGCGCTCCGTTAATCGGAGCGCGCGAAAGAGCCCCGCGCCACACATTGAGAACAAGTGTCACACTAAGCCGAGGAAAAGCTTACATTTAATCCTGCGAAATCGCGAACGCGTTGCTGAGGGCCCCGACGTCTACACCTCGCCGAAATCCATTTTCACATCCACCGACGAGCACCTGCGAAAAAAAAAATGATAAAAACGGGCATACGACACACAAAAAACACACACACACACACACACACACACACACGATAATTTTCCTCGGAAAAGGGCAGGGGAGGTCGACGTGTTGTTTGCCCGGCGGCCGGCCGACGACTGAGTCCGCCCCTGCGCCGATGGGGTGCATCGGGATCTGCACTCGGGGGTGCATTGGGAATGTGCGCAGTGGCTGGATGGGTCTATTTCGGTTAAGGGTGTCCGCTTTGGGTGCGTGCGGGTTTTTCGGGTCGATTTGCAAAGGCGCGATCGTGGTGGTCCCGAACGTTGGATCCAATGCTGGATCATCGGCAAAGGTGTGATGGTTTAGAGCCAGTGCTCCGCAACCTTTTTTCAGTCACGGCACACCAAAGGTTTTCTTAGAATCCTGCGGCGCACCAAAATCTAAATATTTTCGTGACTAAACCCCCCCCCCCCCCCCCGACATGCAATCTCCAAAAATCCAATAATGTATGCTATAAAAATAGCACAAATTTAATCTCCCCCCCCCCGTGGCAAGGGAGACAGAAAAAAATTATTTCAAATGATTTATCTCGATCAAATTTTATCACTATAAAATTACCAATTTACTTATTTTCTTCGGTTAATTTTTTAATATTCTATACTACATTTTGAAAAAAGACAATATTATGAAAAATTGTAAAATGTCAAATACATTGAATTCAACCACGGCACATCTGTATCCGGCTCACGGCAAACCAGTGTGCCGCGGCACATCGGTTGCGGAACACTGCTCTAGATCATGCGAATTAACGCCGTTAGACTTGTTTTTGGGTTTTTTTAAGTTTTAGGTTTATGCCAACAAGCCTGAGCCTTAAAGGATGAAATTAAGGAAATGAAATTGAATGAAATTGAATTGAAAATCAATGAAATTCAACCACATTTATGCAATACGGTCATAGAAAATTTCAACTAAAAAGTGTGTATGCCCTTTGTGCCGTGGAGGCTTTTTACTTGTGCTATTTCACTCATAACCCTATACTATACGAATCAATAAAAAAAAGTTTAATCAAAATTACTTCTTGCATAAATTTTGAGACACATATAGAAGCGCGTTAACAATATTTTTTCAAAATAACTCGCGGTTTTATTTGAACACTTCGCAGTTTCGCCAAAAAAAAAATCTTAGCAAAAAACAATTTTGTCGATTTTGTCAATCGAACGAAACGCATCTCACCACCAAAATCGCAACCTCGACCATCCTCACCACCCGACCAACACCGAACACACACACACACACACAAAAACTCGTACATTCGCGTGCACCCACAGTTTGTTCCCCTCGCCTTACCGAACCGGAGGGGGACCCCACACGCGCGCCCGACCAGTCGCGCCGATCCACTCGAGCCGCGGGCGCCGGCCCGTGCACCCGTGCCCACTCGCGCTCCCCAACACATCCCGCCACCGGTGGATGCAGCCATGAACGGCAACGGGGCGAACGGCAGGGCCGGGGGCGCAGGCGTCGGGGGCGGATCCCCCTCCAGCTTCACGTCGTACCAGTACACGTCGGGCGGGGGGCTGCTGGGGCGCGCCAGGCCGGTGCCTCCGCCCACCCTGCCCCGGCACTCGTCCAATTCGTTCAGCATGCCGGGGGCGACGGCCGCCGCCAACGGGGGCGTCCGCGAGAGGGGCGAAGTCGCCGGGGGCTCGTGCCGGCTCGCCAGCTTGGAGAGGCTCGCGCTCAGGCAGAGGCTCATCGACCAGCCGGAGACTAGTGTGAGTTGCCGGGACTGACCTACGTGTTGGTGTAGGTTGTTGTTGTGCGGATTTTGAACGAGGAAATTTTTATCGGTGCGATTTTCATGTCTTCAGTTTGAATCCGGTCGAATTTGGTTTGGAACGATGCATAGTTTTTTTCCGAATCGAAATGTGGTGAAATCGGGATCGGTCATGGAAGCTCTGGAAATTTTCGTGAATCGAGTGCGACGTTAGATGAAAATTCGGCTTGTATTATATTGGCCCGGTGTTAATAACGTCGGGATGTGTATGTGTTTGTTTTAAAGTCGATGCTCGTACCCGATTTGAATATTTAAATAATAAAATCGAAATAGTTCATTTGTTATTGTCACCATTACTAATACGTACGTTTAGGCGATTAGTCGCAGCGCGATTTATAGTGGAACACATTGTTTTGGGTTGAAGTGCGCCCAAAAACTAAATTGGCGCCCGTCAAACTAAAAAAAAGTGTTATATTTATTATAAA
>JAOXNN020000027.1:3406318-3422798 GCA_028571205.2 Hydropsyche betteni | reverse complement strand
ATGGGCGCACTTCAACCTAAAACAATGTGTTCCATTATAAATCGCGCCGCGACTAATCGCCTGTGGGTGCCTGGCCTTAGGCAAAGTCAATAGTAGGTAATAAGTATCATATTATAGACGTTAACTGTATACGCATAAATTACATTTTAGAATCAATACTATAAAAAGTCATCGAACAGACACACAAATCCGTGGTTATATATATAGGATACTTTCAACAATACAGTAAATCCTCATATATTGTTCAAATGCATTCAAATTTTTTTAAATGCATTTGAAACAAGCAGTTAACACGTAAAAATGTCGAAAAAAAGAAATTAAAATTGAAGAACTTCAACCCCCTATAACGTGGAATATATCTTGACGTTATAGGGGGGTTTACTGTATAGCGTTTTGAGTCAAGAGAGTTTTATTGAGTGCGTAAACTGAATATTTTCAAATCTGTGTTAATTTTGGATTATGTAAATTCTTGCGAGTCCTAGTGCTACATTGAATCGGATTTTGGATTGTAGGAGTTTTTATTTGATTGTGAGTGTTAAATCGGGATATTTGGCATCGTCGAGTGTGTATTTTAGGTTATGGAAGCTGTGAAATTCTTGTGAATTTACGTTGATTTAAATCGTGACTGAATCTTGAATTGTTGGATCTTTCTAAAATGTTTGTTAGCGTTTTGGATTATCGAAATTCTGAAAATTTTGTGTTAGGTGCGCTAAAAAAAAATCGAGATTTTAATTAAAATTTAAAGATATATAAGATAAACGATAACTCATACGAATACGATGCAAAAAAACTATCAATCGATATAAACGAATTTAAAACATTTCAAATAAATCCATCTAAACATTCCAATCTTCTTAATCAAACAATATTCGTCGTACAATAAACAAATACTCAAAATATTTATTCAAACTCACAGATAACTCACATTTCATTTCAAAATCAACACCGCACATTCCAAAACCCACTGCATAGGACCGATCGATGATTCCGAATTTGGCCCAACGTGCGACGTCCGTCAATAACGTGGTCAGCGACGATGACACAGGCCAAATATCCCATTCCGTTTCCGCATAATTCTTGTCCATTCGGTTTGATCGATGTTTTGTGTTGCGAATTTGATTCATTCCGGCCGACTTATGTACTTGTTGCGAAATGGTCGCCATGGTGATCGGCACGACGCTTTCTGTTACGTACATGATTAAGTCGCACTTTAAAAGTGATGGTTTTGTAGAATAATCGATGGTGTATTATAATTTGGGGACGAGCGTCAAAATTCGAATATTTCGTTAGTAATTGGGTATTATAGAGAAAGTGTGTTATTGTCAGATGTTATCGATAACTATCCACGGGTTTTCGATCAATTCTCATCTGTACTGTATCGAGGATAATACGAGTATAATTGGACCATTAAATATCGATCTGTCTCACCGTGATTATGATGATTTCGTGTTTTCCGACAAATGGTTCCGATTTTGTACGCGTTCATCGTTTGTGTATCTGGATCGAAGTTTATATTTCTGCATTTGTAAGTGCACGTGCGTCCGAACGGTAATTTATGATCGATTTCGCGCACGTGTGCGATTTTCTCGCTAAGAAGCGTTTCGAGTGCTCGAAACGGGTTCGCCAATCTCGATCGATCTCTAGTACATCGCCTTCGGGGATCCTTCCTAGGATTGAGCCGTTCGAAAATTGTAGAAATTTTATTCGGATATTTCAAAGGAAACGTCGCGTTCGGGTGCTTGTTTATATACTGTATTAAGGGTTTTATATAACAGGTAGGGTTGTACAATTCCAACTTTCTTGGCTAATACAATTCACCCACCTGCCGCGTCGTTTCTAAGGGGAAAAGGAAACGTACTCGAAAAAAAAAATAACCCTAGGGAGCATAATGAACGTTATCGTGAATTGTTATATAAAACGTGGAAAGCTCGGAATTTTTTTACGTTACTTTCTCCCCGGCGCATTTTTCGCCTCCATTATATTATTATTTCGGCATAAATTTTAACGCGATGGAGTTCCGATACTATTTTTTATTCGATGAGTGTATCGTTTGTGGTTTGAATTATTATTGTTAAGTGCGGAATATTTGCTCAGTCTGTCCGTATTTATTCGAGCCGAGAACATCTGAACCCTTTCTGTAGTCGGGATGATTCTATATTCCCGGGCAGGATCATTTGTTTTTATTGCCTTGTAAGCATTATGACTTCCTGACTTGTAAAAACTTAGCAGCTTCGTTGAATTTTGTATTTTTATTTCATGCGATAAAGACTTGAAATTTGTCTTTGAACCTCGAGGGGCTCTTGTATGAAACAAAGGCCTGTTAGTTTGTCATGTTCATTATTTAAATTAATTGGAATAAATTATGTATTTGTTTACGCATTGGTGATTTATCAAGAACGTGATACATATAATGTTTCATTGTATGGGATGCTGAATAAATTCTCAGAAGTGATAAATACGTAAAAACGTGTTGTTTCAGTCGTTGCGTTGCCTCTGATTCATACTGTGAGTAGTTCGTTCACAATCGATAAGACATCTATAAAGTATCTATAACGCTAATTTATGATTAATATATTCCTTCATATTAATTTTACATCGCATTCAATATTTTATCGCAACAATTACAAATCGCACCGAATACGCCATTCATCCAGTCCAACACACCGACCCTTTGTACTCCCCGAATATATTATTCATCGTACAATTATAAATTGAAATTATTTAGAACACTCGCAACGAAGCACTCCGCACAATCCGAACAGATCTATACGTCTGGTGCGTTTGTTCTCGTTTTTCTGCTGTGCTGGTTTTGTGTCGGCTGTCTTCATCGTATAACCCAACCACCCCAAGCTGTAACCCGACATGTATAGCTTACCTACCCAACTGCCTCAGACCATACCCCGATCGCCCTCGTCTATGGCAACCCCTGTATAACTTTCGGGGGTGTGCTGCGATCACTCCCCTGCGATTTAAACACCCGCCCCTGTGCGGGCAATGCATCGTATTGCACTTGCTCGAAAACCGGTGACTTGTACGTGAAGTATCGCGTTTTCGGCTTCACCTTTTCGAGTTCAAGTGGAAGGTCCTCCAGTATGAGTGTTCGTATGATGGAATTTCCTGTTTGTCTTCTCGTGCAGCTTGTTGATTCTGGAAATTCGTTCAATGGATGTTTTTGAATGATTACCTCTGAAACAATCATCGTGCAGACATGGTCATTGAGTCGTTAAACTATGTTTTTTTTTTAACGATTACGATTAGTTACACTTACGCAATAGAAAGCGGTACCTTTGACGTTCGCAATTGCATCACGTCGACCGTGACTGTATATGCGCATTTCGAAAACAGTGAAATGCACTTTTCGCCGGATTCGATTAGCCGCACATGTGAACGCTCGCGGCCCATACACATGGCCTTCTTCGAGATGCCTCGTTTTTTCATGAACTCTCACAACCAGTCGATCAATTAAAGTGCACAGCATTGACATTACACCATCGCCGTGTTTTTTTTTTCCATCGATTCTTTCGCACAGTCCATCGATGGAGTATATAACATTGACATTAGGCTGTCGGGCGGGACCATCAATCTTCACCATTGTCGAATGCAATCCCACGTTCAAGGTTGGCACGGACGGGTTGCCACTGTGTGTTGCCCCTCGTCCAAAAACGAGAAAATCGATGGTTTAGCCACCCCCGAAAAAGCGAGCTGCTGCCGACGCTCGCTAGGGGAAACCCACCGAAAAGCTCGCACGGTGATTCATAGGAAACGAGCGATGCAATCCCCTCGGATCGGGGTGCTTCTCAAACTTTCCTACCCGATTGGTAGCGATTGGCCGTTATTAGGTGTCGTTGATCTTGGATAATTTGAATATCTCATTTTGGAGATGTTTCTGTGTGAAAAAATATGGTTTGTGTCACGACATCGGTGCGATGTCCCTGAATTTTTACGATTCGTAAATATGACGTGTTGTAACTTCGGATTTTCGAAAATTCAACATAAGTTTGGTGTTAATGAAATATTGCAGTGTTTTCACTCCGTTGTGCTAATAAACCGTGTGTCATCGCCGAATGACTCGTGCATGTGTGATTTGCTTATCTTTCGGCTTGAAATTTATAATTTTTATGTATAAATATCGCCATTTTTTAACTTGTACGTTGTGTTTTATCGAATAAAATAACTGCTTTATATCTCGGAAATGTTTAAACCCTCCTCTATACTGTTTTCGGAGGGTTCAAATCTGTCAGCACGCGATCGTTCAGAATATAAAGATCATAGCGTTTGTGCCGTAGTCAATCCTCTATTTTATTTTTATTATCATTTTAGGCCTTCATTAACCTTTCCAATGGCATACTCATTGTCTGGCGGTGACTACACAAGACGTTCCTATAATAGAAACGCGTATTTCCACGAATATTATTCCGAGATCATACACCTCGATTCAATTTCATCTCGATTCCCATAAAAACGTTTTCGCTCAAAGTGCGTCAACCTTTTGATCGAAATCGGTACAATTTTACGACATCGCATTCAATACACTTTAATATAATCGTCCTCGTCGCTCTTCGAACATTAGACGTTTACGATTGCCGCCGATTATTGCGCACATTCAGTGGAAAGCGTCGATAATTCGGGACCGTGTTAATTCCGCAATTCGGCCGTTCAATTAGCCGAAGAATATTAATGTCGAATAAGTTGTCGCGAGAGGATTTTCACGGTGGCGTAACCTGTTCGGTGCGATTTCGAATCTTACCGAATAAAAGTTGATTTTTTTTTAATTCAAATGATGGTGCGTGGATGATTTTTTCACGGGGCAATTATACGCGGCCAACTTAACGCTCGGACGTGGTCAATTTCATCTGAATAATTGCATGAATGTTGCCATCGATCATAATAGATGGGAGGTCTCGATTTCTCTCGGATCTACTATGTACGTAGTGTTTTTTTAATATGTAAATTCGAAGATGCCGGTTAGATCGGTGCTTCGGCTCGGCTGATCGAACTTATCGAAAAATCTGGGAGTAATTCGATAATATCTATGATATTGTAATTTTTTTGTCAGAATATATTTATAAAATGAGACGCATTCTGTTATTTTATATTTGAAATATAATTAGCAGTGGCGGCTCGTCTTATAGGGCTGCAGCCCTCCCTATATAAAGTATGTTTTGTTTTTTTTTTATTAAATTCTCATATTTGTTTTGTATGATGATGTTTTTGTATTTTGTACATGAGAAAACACGTACTATTTTCATTTTCAATGCTGCAGTCCCTCCACTACGAATTTTCACGAGCCACCACTGATAATTAGTATCCTTGTTTAGATTCTTCTTAGATAAATATTCTTCATATTGATGGCACTTGACCCGAAACATTGTTGGAATAATATGAAAATTTAGACTTTTTCCGTAACGTATATGAACAAAACTACTTAACGTACTTAACAAAATTTCATAGTGCGTATTATATATTTTTATTAAAATTGTTACATATGTTTGATTTCCTTAAATCAACCATTTTTTTTGATAAACCTCGTATACCATCGAATAGATCTTCGAAAAATCTAAATCTAAACAACAAAACAAATATTCTATGAATACTATCTGAACAAAACCTTTTCTTACAATGAAGATAACTCGTATAGAATCCGAAGAATGTCTTACTTCAAAATCGGAACAAGAGCGAAGTATTGAAGACGCCTTTCGTAGTTTCCCTACGGATTTGCAAACTTCGAGTGCAGATAACGGTATGCATTTTATATTCGCGTCTCATCCCACGTCGCATTATCGGGTGTTCAATAATGCATTTCGTGAGCGTTTAAAAATGCATCGGGCGTGCGCATCGGAAAAGTTGCGCAATTTGGTGTGCGACTTTGCATTGCGTTTCGTTTTTGCATTAAAAACAATTATCGATCTTTTCCACGTTGGGAATTTGCGTGCATTCTAAGCGCCCTTGAATTTTGAGTTAAGTAGAAGATCGTTTGCGATTTACGTACTAGCGTGTATATGTCGATAAGTTTTTTAAATATACGTTTGAATCTTAATATGTCTGGAAAGTTTTTTACTTGGCCGTTTGCATTATGGAATGTTTGAGCGGGATTAAGCGTTGTCTGAAATTCGGGATTAGTTTGTGTTTTCGGTGTCTATATTTTTGTTTTTATTATGGTTCGGAATTGTATGCACATAACGGCAGATTATAACGCGGGCACATAACCGCAGGTTTATTTCCTTTCGCTTTTGGTGACTTTAATTAGAATTTCACTCGACAGTCACGCGATATGTAAATTTGACTTTTTTTTTTCATAACATCGTCTCCGAAGCGAATACGATTCTCCGACAGCAAAAATATTATCTTTCCAACTCCGCATCCGATCGATTATAAATTTTATTCAAAACAACCTCCAGATTTCCCAGACATTTTACACGTACATGGAAATTGATTTACTTTAATATTTGCGGCATGTGGCCCAATTGTCGTCGGCGAATTTGCACTTCGTCGCTCTCGCGCACTTGCGTCAACAAATTTCGGAAATATTCGCATATATAATTAAAGGCGATATGTTATTTTTCTAGGTCTACATACGCAAAAGAATATTTCGTGTCGATTTTCGTTCGCTCGAACGCCTCCTGAAAGGGTTTTCGTGTCGTTCAAAAGTCTCCTCTTTTGTATGGCGCAAAATGAAGATTGACTTCCTCTCGGGCCGTTAGACGAGCACGTGTTTCTAATTCGTTGGGTTAATTTCGACATAGATTCGATTGGTTGGTTCTTTTGATCTTTTGTGTTTTTTCGTATTCAAATTTTCGATCAATGGAGGGGCTCGTGTTTGAAAACTCGTTTTTCCAATGATAATATTTGTATTCGTGGAGGAAATTGCACGTCTTAGAATGTTGTGGTTTAATTTTTATATACGACGATATATTTTGTTCAATTATATACGTAGGTGTGGTTGGATCGTCTATTTTGCCCGATCCTTATATCGTAATTGTAAAGTCGTACAGTTTTTAAATAGTCATAAATACTGCTTTTCATCGCCACGTTTGGCAGATATTATCCTTATTAGAATTTTATAACGTTCGTTTCTACTCGGGGTATAAAATACGATGATCGTTTTATAATAAGAGACGCCGTAAGCCTCTTCGGTTTGATAAACGGTTTCATCTTCTAAAAATGGAATGTTGACGCGTTTTCAAAGCAACGGTTTTTGTAAATAAACATTTTTTTTTATTCGTTTTTATCAGTTTTCATGTAATAAAAATATAGGAAATCGGGTAAAAAATTACGATTTATTATACGACATCCGTCCAGTAGTGAAATTATGTCATGATAGTCGCTGTTGAAATGACGTAATATTACGTGAATGCAATTTGGAGGCATTAAATTAGTTAATTTTGAAGACGCCGCACTTCCTGTGCGTTCATACAATGATGCTATTAACACTTCCTTGACTGGACTAAAATATGTATTTTTTCATTATAGTATTTTCTAAATTGGATTTGCAGAAAAAATGACGGATTTTCAATTAACTGATTGTCCACATTTCATTCAAATTGAATCCTTGTTTTTCACCTTCACATTTTCTCTCATACCTTATACACACCAATCCACGATCAATTTCAATTTATTGAAAGATTCTAAACATTTTTTGAGTATTAGTTCCTTTTAGGACACAAAATCAGTTTGGTCACAATTTTAATCTCGAAATTCACGAATTAATCAAATCGGAATCTCATAATTTCTGAATTACATTAAATTATTCATTCTTATGACGAAATTGAGAATTCCGGGATCAAACCATTATCCGGAATCACACAGAAATATTCATCAATCAGTCTTGTGAATATTAATCGTTTAAAATAAAACATGAAATCTATCATATTTTTGGACTTAAGTAAATCCCTCATAACGTAAAGATAGATTCCACGTTATAAGAAACTAAGGTTTTTCAATTTTTTTTTATTTTGGGAAATTTTTACGTATTAACTGCATGTTTCAAATGCATTTGAAAAAAA
Organism: Hydropsyche betteni; assembly: GCA_028571205.2. Taxonomy (NCBI): domain Eukaryota; kingdom Metazoa; phylum Arthropoda; class Insecta; order Trichoptera; family Hydropsychidae; genus Hydropsyche; species Hydropsyche betteni. The sequence continues at coordinate 3,414,795 of JAOXNN020000027.1, read as the reverse complement.
TTCAAAAAAATCGAATTCGAATGCATCCCATCGATTCCGTTTAACATCATTAGACCTCTTAACCGAAACCTCGCCTCGCACCACAAAAAAAGAAAGCTTTTCTCTTTCGCGTGGGCGCGAAAGGGTCAAAAGCCCTACTCGGTCCACGCACACGAGGAGGCGGCCATACCTTTGCACCTCGCCCACGATTCACACACCTCGTCCCTCCGGAGATAACCATCTGTTATTTTCGTGCACGCGCGTATGGATCATGTGCGGCGTTCGTATTTTATCGGCTCCGGCCCCGGAAGGTTCGTGGACCCCGCCGTTTTCGGCCTTTTTCGCTCTCGCTTACTGTGGCCGTCGGAAAAGCGGGTCGTTCGATGGGCGAGTCTCGTTCGGTTTTGGTCCGGAGGGTTCATGAGTTGGGGTTGAATGTTAATTGAACATGTCCGTTTGAATTTTTTTTATTCATTGGATATTATAATATCACTAGTATATAGGCCCGATGTTAATAACATCGGCTGTGGTTTTGTTAAGAAACGGAAAACGATAAAATGTGAAAACCCGATTGTGAAATGTGTACTCGATTTGATTATTTAATATTCAATTAATAAAATCAGTTAATTTGTTCATCATCGAAAAAAAGAAAAAAAAAATCGCGAGCGTCATCGACACACGCAGACAGACACACAAAACCGCTATTATATATAGGGGATTTTTTTAATAATTCAATCAGTTAAATATCGTGATTATACTTTGTTGATGTTTTTATGATTCATATTCCTTTTATTGGTCATAAAATTGTGTTTTTGATAAGGTATATTAAATTGAATATGTTTTTTTGTTGAACCGAGTGTGTTATCAATTGGATCGGGCTTTCGTGTGAAAATTATGTTTGACTTATTTGAAATATATCGGGTTGTAAAATCATATGTGGCGAACTGACAGTTTGACAAGTAGACAGATTGAACCGAGGCTATTTCCGTTTGTATCTATTTTTCATAGCAGAGGATCGCTATATAGAGAAATGTATATTTTCAGTGTTTTGATTGATGAAAGTTTGCGTATTCGACTGAATTACAAAATTAATATTATTGCGTTAAATTCTAGCGTGATTGATTCATTTATGAAAACACAAAATTTAGTTGTTTTATGCAACCCGATGAATGGTTATTGCAGTTGATTGAAAATCCAAACTTGCTGAAAGCTTTTTACGAGTACGCCGAGTGAGACTGCAAATTCTATTAACGTTAATAGATTTCCACGTAGATTCATGGTAACTCTATTTCCTGTCTACATCATTGAATTTTCCTCCCTGTTTAATTTTCACATTGCGTTCCTTTCACGTTCACCTCCATATATGTGACGTTTCAAAAATCGTGGTGATTCATATTCGGGACCGTTACTGTAAAAGACCCGATCTTTCTTTTTTTTTCACATTCGATAGGGTTCGCTTTTATTTTTATTTGTGAAAGCGCGTTGAGAATTCCTGCAGCGCAGGATGAAGCGGACACTGACCTTTTTTGGGATCTCAAAGAATTGTCGAGAGGAATTCCGGTCTATATTTAGGAGAGTCTTCAGAACATTTGTCTCAAATCGTCAAGGATTCGTCCTGAACCATGTGAATCACATTTTCGCTTCAATTCTGAAACTCTATTCGATTTCTGAATAATCTATTTATACATACGATTCGAATTTCCCGCAGCGTAAATTCGATTTGTACGTCGTCGCGATTTACAGTGCATTTTTTATTTACGTTTATAATTTAATTACGACTGTTGTCTAATGCCAGGTCCTCTGTGAATCGTTCCAGCTTTTATCTATGAATAAGTAAAACCCGACAAATTTGCATCGTTTGGAACATAACGCTCGTTTAGTCCCGGGATAATATTTAATCTCCCTTAAGTTCATCAGGCCCCATATTTTATTGAAGAGCGTTTCAGACATCTGGGATCATTTCTGAGCCGTATATTCACGTATTTAATACTCGAATACGAGGTGTTGTATCATCGCTTGTATTTTTACGATTTCTTTTATTTTTTTGTACACGGAAATGTTAGATTCTCCAGCCAATATAGTTCTGGGACGCGTTCTAGCGCATATGAGACCTAGACAGTTTAATTTTAACTTTCCGACATATCTAAATCACTGCTTATTTTTAGAACGTTCCGAATAATCGACGCGGTGTTCTTCAACGTTTTCAATGTCTTGGTCGATTGCTTTTTCATTGTTGTGCCGAGTTTATGATGGATTACGCAATCATCTATCAATCATGATTATGTGAGAATGTGTTTTTTTTTAATATTCCGATATTTTCCGTTTGTTGTTGGATTGCGAAATTGAATATACGGCCTATGTGCGTTTTTGCGAAATCGTATTTGCCAGCATGATTGCAATTTGCTTGGTTTGTGTCAGTCGTAGCGTGTTCGGTTTCTCGAACGATCGTCGAGTTTAATTAGACGCGCGTGAGTGGATATTATCTAGTCTTTCGTTCGTTTTTCAGTTTTGTATGTACATTTTAGTGTGTGAAAATTCGAGGTTTTCTTCATAAAGTTTTTCGTGTTTGCGTGTTTTGCGTGTATATTTTTCGTCCGCACGCTTTTTGAATATTTCATCAAAAGTATTGATGCGATCAGAAGAAATTGGTGTGTAATTAAATAAATGTGTTGCACGAAATGAACACAATATTTGTATAGAAACATAAAATTTATTTGCTGTAGGTATAAACTGCAAAAGCAAATGATTGAATTGACACATTTTGATTTGTAATCGTTTGACGGAACTCGTTTTCGACGAACTGTCGCAATTGTTCTTTCTACACAATGTGCATTCGATATTAATTTTGTGTGGTTAATGAGCTAAGGTTTCCCATATAATGTTACCGTGTATGTCAACTTTTGTTATCCGATACGAAATTATGTACATGCCAATTTATTGCACGCTCAAATGAATACATTGCATTCGTCGAATATATTGGATTCAAAACAGCACTCGAACACGAATGCGATTCATCGTTTTTCAACTATGCAAATTTGCTAATTTTAATTAATTAAATTTCGTGCTTCTAATGATCTATTAGACGAAGCACTAATAGCTTCTTGGTAACGAACAAATATGCGATCCTCATTTATTTAGACAGGTTCAGAGAACACGATTAGATTACCTGTTGAGAATACCCAACGTTCGGTTTCTTTGATTTTTTGTTGTTGTAGAAACGTGTTACGGGGTTCATTCTGCAGATTTGTTACGCGGTGATATTTGTGGGAATACGTTTATTTGACGAAATCTTCGATACGCTTTTCGAAGAGTCTGTCAAAGATCCTCGCCGATTTGTTAAATATCTCATTTTTTGTTGCACTATCGATCCGCAGTTGCGCAAAGACGAAGGCTTTTGCTCGTTCAAGGGCGACTACTTGCCTTTGTATGGCGAACTCATCTGTTTTTCTGCTATATTTTTTTTACAATTTCGCATAGAAAACGTCTTTCATGATTCACAATTGAAAAAAATGAAATCATTTAAAATTTTCATTGAACATAATTAAGTTTAATCGTCGCTCTGGATGTTTTCACGTTTTAAAAACAAACGATTCAATTGAGACGTTTGGCGCCAGCTGGTTGCGACGGGGTCTTTTTGTTATTTTCGCCGCCATATGTCATATAAAGTCGACAAAGAGTCGCTACGGCTCGAAAAAAATAAAACATCTTCGTCTCGCACGGAAGTCCTCCACGTTCGACTTCTCGAGACTCGGTTCTCGAGTTCTGGCCTCGCTTTTGAACTTGGCCCGTCGTTTGCCTTCGTCTCGAGACTGGTCACTGACGCGTGAGTCATCCCGATGGACGTCTGCAACACCAGATTGGTCACTCTTGGCCTCCGGAGACCAGGTCCGAGGCCGAGAAAAAATGGTCGCTTTCGAACTCGATCGAATTTCGAAATGCGGCGAATTCGAGTTCGGCTTCGATCGGTTTATATAATTTTAGTGATTGCATGCGATGGTTGACGATGTCGGATTCTCAGTTGTTGGACTTGGATTGTACGCGACGAATCGAGTGTTTATCGAACGATATCAATGTATTTGAAAATCGTTGAGTTTAGAAATGGTGACCGTTGTTTTTATTCGATCGGCAATTTGTGTTGACACGTGTAGCGTAGATTTCGTAAAATACAAATCGGAACCACACACATGGCATGTCCGAGAAAAAAAGCGCCGAATAAACTTTCGCGCGATCCAGTTTTCTCCTCATCCGCCATGTTGCCGATGAAATTTATGTGTCGAAGAAAAAGACGATCCGCCCGAAGCACGGCTCGAAATCGATTTTACAACACGTTTTATGGACTCTCGGCTCTTCTTCCGTTACGGTCACGTTTCCAGTTTCCAAAAAGCGAACTTCCTTTTCCAGCGGCTTCCTTTGATTCCTGTCGCGCTTCCGCGGCGCGAAATTTAAAATTCAAGACTTTATACAGTCTCGAAAGTATTAATTTTGTTTCGATTATTATCTGGATTGTGCTATATTGTTGTTGCGATGGAAATATCCAATTTTCTGCTCGATATCTCGATTACGGAACACTATCCCCTCGCTTTCATTACCGGCCTACAATTAAAGGTGGCCGTCGGTAAATTGTGTTTGCGGTATCCTGACCGTGTAATTTGGTCCTTTGTTACGTCGGGAGAACAAAATATTTCATATAATCGCATCGACACGCGACGCTGGTTCCGAGGAGTGGTCCTCGACTGTGACGTTTTCCGTTTCCGTTTTTGATTTTGGTCATAGTGAAAAAATGTTGATTTTTCAAATGCCTTTTGTTGGTGCGTTTTCCCGTTTGTTTGTTGTCGATCCTTCGACGTGTCGTTTATCTGTTTCGATTCAGTTTGTATGTTGGCTTTGTGAGCGAATTGTGTCGCGTTTAATTGATCGTAAAGAAGGCGCGTAAAACGGGTTAGCGTTTCTTGCGAACGATTATGTACTCGTGTAATGGCTGCAAATAGTCGGTCATTTCGCTTTAATCTCGGCTAAGACCGATAAAATTAACGTTCGGTTTTTAATTAACGTTTTTCTACACACATGACCCGCTCAAAATTGAAAAAGCCAAACTACGAGATCTAGTTCGGTCTAAACACCGCATAACCTGCACATATCCGCTTTTTCGTAAATTTTATATAAACGTTACAATGTATATCGTGTTAACGAACAATTCTCATTAGATCCCACTCTGGTTATGAAAATTTCAGGATATGTCCTGGACACACCTTCAGTCATCCTCATCTCGCGTGGGTGGATCAAACGAACAATGGTCCCGCAAACACAATACATAAGTAAATAAGGTTTGCGGTTACTGGGGTGTGATCCTGCGTCCCACGTGCCTTCACGTTTATCAATTTATCATAACACGTGATGTGTTTTAAAAAAAAAACCATCTGTCTGCAATCCACTTGGGTATAAACAGTTTTCAGTTCAGATTCAAGACTTTTTATATGTTCGGTTTTCTTTAATGTATCGTACATGCGATTTTTTCTTTCGAAATTAACTTTCTGCAGGTTTTTTGCATCATTAGTGTATTCAAATTTGACCGGGACCGCTCCGCAGAACGGTTATTTGACGATGCGTTAAATCGCCCTGTAATAACAGTCGTTATTTCTATTTTTTTCGAACCGTTGTTGAAGTGTCTTTACGTGTGCCGGTTTTGACCTCTCGATGTGTATGTAAAGTTTGTTTGTGTTTTTCTTATTAATTTTCGGTTAATTAATGGGTGAGGTTAGTTGTTCGTTTATGTTTTTTCCGTAATTAAGTTTTACGTCTTTCGCTCGAAGGCTCTTTGGGCTCAGGTGTTTTTCTCTTTATCGCGAAATTCCGTTCATTTTTGTATCATGATAATAAGAAATAAGTGTTGTGTTTTAAAAAAAATCGTTTTAGAATGTACGCGATTAATAAATCAAATTAACTTTTACCTCTCTAAAAAATTTTTTTTGTATTCGATCCGATAATGAATCAAATTATTCGCAATGATTAATTATTAAAAAAAGGCCGAGACTATTTTCCAAATTCACAATTGAACCATTTGCATCTGCGATATTCCCATGTCATATTCAAATTCTTATTTCGACCGATTTTCAAGCGACCAATCATCCGACTTAACGACCGCAATCCGGAACGACAAATCATCAGAAATCAAACCAAATTTCCACGTCATCGTAAACTTCCATCGAAAGCCCCTCACAATCTTCCCGTCCCAAACGACAATTTGCCTATCCGTGTGGGTCTTACCGTCAGACCGCTCAGTTTTCCCATAGTCCCCATCGTCATCATCATCATCGCAATAATCGCCATCTCGTAACTCGTGTGGGTTACGAGCGGAGGTTACACGCGCCCGTAATTCTCGGTGTCATTGGGTCACCGTTTTCAACAATAATTTCACAATTCGGTGTGTGTGCTTCGGGTCTGGTGCATCATCAGCTCGGATGCACTTTCGTGGGTGATTCGTTTTCACTTTGTTCCGTGTTGCGCCCACTCTTATGGTGAGGTCGGTTTTGGTGTTGGGTAATGGTTTGTTTTTGTTGTGAATGTTACGTTTTGTTGAAATGTGTGAAGTTTTGGGTGTCGGTCTTTGTGTGTGTTCGTTTCATAATGGACGATTTTTTTGATATTTATTTTATTTGTATATTGTTGAGTATTATTGTAATGTACTAACTAGTCAAATTATCTCGGGTTCGTATACACGTTCATGTAAAGATCGTGCTACTTGTTGCTTAACTTTAGTGATCGGGGGAAAGCTGTGCATTTCATAAAGCATAAAATCGTTGAATTGATTGTTTATCAATCAAAAATTTTCTAATATACTTAATATGATATTTTTGATAATGAAGCTTTTGATTTTCCAAGTATTAAATGGCACAGTTAGATATATCGTTGAGATGTTCTGAGATCATCTAAAAAGAGATGTTTCTTATTGTTGGTATTCAAAATCGTCGATAGTTTTTTTCCTGTTACTCATCGAGCAGATAGGATAAAAACAAATTGTACAAACTTTAGTGAAGTTACTCATATTGAAAAAAACTTATTATGCAACAGAAGTTATTACTTGTATAATGATTATGTTATTGAATATTCAATAGGATTATTGTAATTAGTCTACTTACAATCGGAGTGAGAGATTTTATACACAATTGACAAGATAATCTGTCATCAGTAATTCTATTGACACCCAACTATGACAGGGTTTGACCCCCCTTACATAAATCGTTGCGCGGGAGTAATTGACTTTGACCATCGTTAACTCCGAGCCGTTTATACCAAACGACAGACGCTTTAAGACGAACCTACACTACATTGTCATGCGAACTGGTGCAATTAGCGAATTTCCGATCCGACACGATTTTACTATGGCACCGAACGAGCGTGAACTTCGGCGATCGGACCCGCTTTATTGTGATTTCTAACAGTATAAGTGGTCTTCCGCTTCTTCAATTGGTGAGACCGCCGAACTTCGCCTGTCGTTCGGTACGTGTACTTTTCGTGTGTCGTTCTATTTTCCACTTCGATAAGAAAGTGTCGTTTTGTGTCGGAACGACAGTTTGATCGTTCGTACACGACTTTTCGCTCAGCTCGACGTTGGGTTCTTCGAACCGCCGCAGTTCGATAAGGGTTATCTAGGGTCATTAGGCGTTTGTTCTCTGGTTTTTATTTTTCGTTTTGAAACGAGTTTCGTTGTTGTCTGTGTCGGCTTAATGAGAATTTTTGTCAAATTCGGATTCTATTGATTTGATTCGATATAATATTTCGTATGAAGATTCGGTTGTTTCGAGTGTTCAATGAACGGTAGATTTCGCATATTGGATTAATTGGGATTATTCAATCGGTCGATTTTGAAAGATAACGTGATGATATTATGATTCGATTTTTGATTTGAATAATTTTTAAATTAAACTCCATATTGAATATACAGTAAATCCGCCTATATCGTTCAAATACATTTGAAACAAGCAGTTAACCCTTTGTGGCCCAGTGTGCCGTGGCGGATCCGCTATTTCATTGTTTTTTTCCTAGTATCCCAACAGTTCCATTTCGACACCTCTTCGATTTTAGCATTACCAGAGACATTTAGCGTTCGTTGGAAATTTTTATTATTTCGTTAACCCTTTGTGTCGCAATGGAACCGCTGGAATGCTTGCAAAACCGTGGTGAAATGTTGATTACACCACGGTACTACAGGAACACAAAGCTTAACACGCAAAAATTTCCAAAAAAAAAATTTAATTAAAAAACCTTTACCCCCTATAAAATGGAATCCCCTATATGTAATAGCGGATATCTGTCTGTCTGTCTGTCTGTGTGTCACAATGACGCTCGCGGCTTTAAAACGATCGACGATCGTTTTCGAATTAAAAAATCGAAACTCGCCACAGACCAGGGGATTTGAACCCAGGACCTCTCCTACGATAGTCGAAGAACGACACCACGACGCCAAACGTCGAATTGAGCGGATGTCTTTTTTTTTTAAA
>JAOXNN020000027.1:3374938-3389349 GCA_028571205.2 Hydropsyche betteni | reverse complement strand
AGACTAAATTTGGAGCTCGCGATTTTCGAGCTCGAGAATGATGTAAATAGCGATTATAGCCGTTATTTTAATGGGCATACAGGCTAAATTGAAATGGCAAAGCCAGTAGTAACATTGGCTGCCCGATGCCCGTACTTGATTTGAATATTTAATATTTAATTAATAAAATCAGTTAATTTGATATTGTCACAATTACGACATACATGTATAAGCAAAGCCAAAGGCAGTAGGTAATAAGCATCATATTATAGACGTTAACTGTATACGCATAAAGACCAAATCACTATAAAAAGTCACGAGCGTCATTCGAACGAATGAACAAACAGACAAACACACAGGAATCCGTGATTATATATAGGGATAGACAACTACATAATTTCGTTTTTATCGAATCAAGGAGTTATTTATCAATTCCGCGAATGCTAAGGTCAAAAATACGATGATTACATTATGCCATATTTCCAAAAGTGACATAAACCATATAAATATTTGAAACAATAATTAATTTCATATTTTTCAATTTTTCATTGATAAGAGTGAAGTTTTGAATTTGGTAATTATTTTTAAAGAATTTTCAAAAACCAGATATTGTTGTATTTCGATATATATGACCAATTTATACTATTATGACCGCTATTAATAATAATAATAATAATAACAATAATAACAACAATAATGATAATAATAATAATAATAATAATAATAATAATAATAATAATAATAAAAATAAATAGAAATCGTACTTGTACCGATTCGAATGTAAACAACTCAAAAAATATAAATGGTTAAGTAGGAACTTGTTCCGTTTCACTCACTTAGTCTCACTTCACCATCATGACATCCTACATCGGTAAGATTATTTTGAAAATTCATAAATTATTTGGAGCATTCAGCTAAGCAATTCTATTTTAATTCCAGGAATATTTTTATTATTTTTTTCAACATCAAACGCGTTCTTATTTCCTGAAAATAAAGAATTGATATACAATTATCGTGGCACCGTGCAGATTGGTTCGACTGAGCCAAGTCTTTTTACATCCAAATATGAAATTTTCGCTGAAATACATGTGTTTAAAATTGACAATGGAACCGTTTTCCAATTGAAGGAAGTCAATTATGGCAGTCGTTCCGGAGAAGGTGATGGAACTATATCGGAAAAAATAAAACCACCTTCTGAAGCAAATGCCTTAAATTATCCTTTCATAATTTATATGCAAGACGAAACGTTCGATGGAGGTATTTCTGTTGACCTGAAAGACGAAATGTGGTCGATAAATATGAAAAGGTCAATCGGAACATTATTTCAAGTGAACGAAAAGATAATCGGAGAGCTAAACGAAAAAGATATAGTGAATTTTATTGATGAACCCTCTGGTTATGGAAAATTCCGAATAACATATACTTCGATGCCTAGTGTAAAAGGACATATTGCATTCAATAAAAAAGTCAATTACGCACAAAGTCCTGGTTTCGTGTGGAGCTTGGACACTTCAATCCTTCCGAACACTGATGATTGTGGACAGTCACCGAATTTGATGAGGTGGAACTACATACAAAGAACATACGATTTAGTGGAAGACTCGAAAAATGTTTATATCGATTCTATACAATCAGATAATAACATTTTGTTTTCCGTGCTCGATGATGAAAATTTCGTTGTTGTCAATCAAACGATCAAACTAAAGTCTATTGAGACTCGAAAAGCTACTGATTTCAAAACTGATCAGATGATCTTCAAATCGCTGGAATTCGAAAAGCAATATCAGACAAACGGTATATATGATTTAACAGGTGGTCGTCGAGATATGAACGTTGTTGAAATCAAAGCAGATGCGAAAAAAATTCTTCTTTCTGTATATAACCGTATTCGTTTCTTCAACATGGATTTATCGGACGCTGTTACTGATAAATCGGAAAATGTAATTTTGTTGTTAGAAAAATTGAAGCAATTAAACGAAGTATCTTTGTTCGAAATTTACACAGAATTTAAAGATGCAGATCTAATAAATATATATTTAACAACATTACCATTGTTGGGTACCAAACAATCCGTGTTGACGATACAAAAACTAATCAAAGAAAAACTCGTAGAAAATGATATGGCAGTGAAAATGTTAAGAGAAATTCCATTCCGTATCAAAAAACCTGAACTTTTATTTGTCGAAAGCTTGATGGAGTTTGCTAAACCAGAATTTGGATATGATAAATCAATCAGAAACGCAGCCATAATATCTGTGAGTGCCCTTATGAAAACTCCACCGGTATTATTTTACATTAGACAAATAGAAGAAGTAGACTTTTCTGAATACGTCGACTACTTTGTGGAAAAATTTAAAAACGCGACCGAATACGAAGACAAACTTATTTACATGAGCGCTCTAATGAATATGCAAAACGAAAACACAACGAAGATTTTAGATTCGATTGTCAGAAATGAAATGTCTACGATGAAACTCACACCACATTTGAGGTCTTTGGCGATGTTCGGTGTTTTGAACCACGAAAAGAACGCATGGGGATTCGGCAGCGGTACGTGGAGAATGAATGACGCTTTGCCAATATTTTCGAATACAAAAGAAGATTTAGAGGTCAGGGCCACTGCTTTGTATATGTTGCTTAATTATGGATCAGCCAAAGATTTTTTACAATTATATTGGTTTATGAATTCAGAATCGAACCAACATTTTCAGCGAATGTTTTATATTGCTTTAGATAGTTTTTCGAAAAGCACATGTAAGTGTCATAGAGAGAAAGCGAAAATTATCCAAAATTTAGCTAAATATATGCCGAAGCCGAAGATTAATTTATTTGTTGATTCGTTTTCGCGGGTTTTCGATTATTTTGACAGTGTTAAAGAATACGGATCGCTGTACAACGTTGCAATGTACGGAGATATAAACGTTGATTTATTCCAAACTGTCCATTTTAAATATACCTTTAAATTGAAAGATTATAATTTTGACCAATATTCTATTTATGTGCACGTACGTAGAGATCCATTAGTACCGAATGAAATTCGTGGAATTCCGAAAATTTTTTCACTCGATTCCGACCTAATGCCGGTAGAAATGGTTATTTTCCGTAACAATTTCGTTATATCAGCTTTCGTTACGTCATTCAAGGAAATGATACAATATGTGATGTATTTAGACTCGTCTATGAACTCTCCGCTTTCATATGGAATCCACCAGAGTTTCGGCGGAGAATTGACCGTAGCTTCTGATATGGGCATTCCGATCACGTTTTATTTGAAAAAGCCTCTTACGAGAATGAATCAGCTTGAAATAAAAACGGGAGAATCTCTTTCACATAATTTAACTTTGAATCTATGGGATCGTGGAGAATATGGTTTGAAAGTGTACAATCCAATAGCAGATATGTGGCACGGTGTTCAAAGGGTTCATTCTCTGCATTTGAAATTTCAAGCTGACACTTTATTAAAGTCAGAAAAGAGAATTTCGAAGCTGATGGATGAAAGTAGATCTCCGTTAGGGTTCAAGTCTTCGATGCATACAGAAGTTTACACAGATGATGGAAGAGTTATACAGAATATGATAGTACCGAATAAAAAATGGATTGCAGATAATGTAGGTGTTCTATGTGCACATGATATTTTCTATAATTTATCATTATATATATTTTTTTAACGATCATTATTTTTTCAGTATAAGATTTGGTCCTTAGACGATTCTGGTATGGGATTGATATATAGCTTCGAAATAGTTGGTTGCAATTTCAACAATGGCATGTTTAGAATTGACCAAATAAAAGATACATTCCTGATTCCCGACCGGAAAAATTGGCGCGACGATGTTTTAGTGAAGTGGTTCTTCGTAGCTCAGTATATTTGGGATAGTATTTCAGTGTTTCCAGGAACTGAAAATTGTAAAATGATGCTGAAAATTGAACAGAATGAAAACAAACCAATAACACATTATGAAACAACTAAACTAGTGAATCAAAATGAATATGGTAGACAAAAAGACGGTACATTTGAAAAACGGACGTTGTCTTTTCTTTTCGAAGGAGTGCATAATGATAAAAGTGTAAGCAAGTATATAATGGGCACAGATTACTATAAGTCAGCAAATGGTCAGGAATTCTATAATGTTACTATGCAGGAAATCACATCTGATCAAGCAAATCCTACTTTTTATATGAACACCAGTAGAAATATTTGGAGTGATAGAATACATATGGAGATGAGTGTTATGGAAGGTTTGATGATTGTACCTGGCCATTTGGATAAAGTAGATTACTCACTTAACATCAGCATGATAGGAAAATTATCTAAAGAGCAGAAATATTTGCAGAATATCGAAGACGATCAATATATAAAGTGTTCAAGTGATCCCGCAAAAAACATGGAAGATTGTATTAAAAAGCTAACAGCTTTACGATCGTACGAATATGATATTTCGTATGATCAAACATTTATATTTGTTTATTTTATGAATACTTTTGACTTATTAGCAGGAAAATATTTAACAAAACTCGAAAGAACTAATGATTTTGAAAGTATGAAAAAAGGAAAAATGAAAGTTTTAATGGAATATCCATTGGTATCTGAAACTGTTGACGTTTCATTGATCAATGAATATGAGAGTTTCATTATTAAAGACATCCCATATGGTGAATTTTCAATTAGAGAAGAACCATTTAATACTTTTAGCTTTAATAGAATCATATCTCAAAAGTATTGTGAATTTACTGTAGAAGATTTGTGGAATTCAGAGCGGTTGAAATTTGATAAATTTGTACTTCAACCAAAATGGACTAGAATGACTGGTGATTGTTTTAATGATTCATATTGTTATTGGGAAATCCAAGTTAAAAAAACTGACGAGGTTGATGTTTTAATGGCAAGTATATTATTATCATAATTAAATTTTAATTAGTGTATTCCATTTATGACAATAAAAAATATATATTTATATAATATTTATATCAATATTTTTAGAAAAAATTCAATTACATTTTTTATTAAACATGATTTACTGTTTTAGGCACTTCGTATAATAGTAGGCGGTAATGAAAAACTTGATATATACATAAATGAAACAGTAGAATTGTATGTCGACGATAAGCCGTTGGAAACATCCGGAGATTCACGATATATCCACACCACCTGGACAGACACAAAAGTATTCAAAGATGAACGAAGTGTGTTGATTCATATCAAAATCACTGATGTCAATGTTGAATTCTCGGGAAATCGAGTTAAGATAACCATGGCATCCGAAGATGGAAGTGGTTTGTGTCATTTTGAACAAAATTTTTCTACAATTGTTTAATATACGATTCATAATATTTTATATATAATACCATCAATAATATTCCTTTTCAAAGTATGTTATGATTAGTTTTATGATTTGTTTTTTGTAAAGTCATGTATTTAAGATAATCTTAAGCAGATGAAATTTATGCTTTGGTGAGGGGGATAAGGGAAGAAAATTAAAAAAAAGTTTGTTTTGATATCTGATTTTGGAATCAGAATTTTATATGAATTACAGTTCTAATTTGAATTAAAATATACATATGTATGTCTAAGATTTAATAATTATTTGGCAGCGCTATTGAAAAAATATTACTATTACTTATGTTTTAAATACGTAAATAACTGTAACAGTTAAAGTTGTGTTTAACATAATTAGATTATTCAATAAAAAATATATTCATGATATTGTAATTTTCTGAAAATTACTAACACACATTTAATTAATTGATGTAATTTATAAAAAAAATGATAATAAAAAAGGACAAGTGAAATCTTCATAATATGGCAAGTTTTCTAATTTTATGAAAGAAAAGATCTACATTGTAAAAAAGCTATACCAGAATAATATTTTTACATAAATCATGAAAGAATTCAAGTGTGAAATAATAAATAACCTAAATATTATGGATAAATATGCCACAATCAGAAATCACTTTATTTAAATATAAAGTATACATTTTTTTAAAATAACTCTTTTGGCTAGTCACATATGTTTCTACTTTTAAGGAAGCTCGTAAAATGTAACAAGTAAATAATTTGATTTCACAATCGGATTATTTTGACCCTGGTAACCATCTAATATGATTGAATAAAAAAAATTGTCCATTGAACTACGAGCACATTTTTTTCAAGTATGACATTAATATAATTTTTAATATATATTATAATTAGTCAAAATTAATATAAAATCAAAAGCTTCATATAAAGCTTCATTGAAGAAAATTGGAAATTAATTGCATCATCGATGATCGTTTTTTTTTCCAAAGCCCACTAAAACAATTAGCATTTTATAATTCTCAAATAAACTGACTTGTAGTGTAAACTAATTTTTCATGTTCTACGCCTGTTATTGATAATTTTATGCAAAAAATGGAAAAAAATTCATAGAGAATTTTAAATATGGTAAGTGTTTTTTTTTTACATATATATTTGAAAATTCAAAAATGTAGTCACAACGAACTATTAGATTTCTACATTCCCTGCACATAGGTATTCCCGGTTACATTATATTATTTAACAGGCACATTAACATCAAGTAATTCGAACAGTAATAAAAAATTTGAACTGTTATATTGTTCTGCACATGTAGCTCTGTTATACAAACTGTATCATTGAATAATTAATGATTTATCAACTATTATCGACTATTAAGCGTGATTATAATGTTTATCTTTTACTTTATAATACATTTATTATTTGGCTTTAGGCCCAAAAGCATTAAACATATTATACACTTTGATAACATCCTTTCACTATACAGATCTGTAAGAAAATGTTTTTCAAAACGTCTATTAGAGTTTAATTTAAAAATACAAAAATGAGTTGAAGAGCTATGCTCAGAGTTACATTAATTATTAAGTTATAGTTAGATTCAACCTCATTGATCGTATTGAACGAGCGTTATCCTAATAGTAAAAAAAATTATTCTAACAAACATTGAATTTAACACTAATAAGCTTGATGATATTAGCTATATATGTATAAATTCGTCTATTTTTGGTGTTATAATCATTAAAATGTGACTCTTTTTGTAAGTTAATTGGAAACATAAATTAAAATTTTATCACACACCGTTATTATTTCGATAAAAATAACTTTTATTTACTTAGAGAAATTTATCACAAAATTAGTGCTACGATATTTCTAATGATTTAATTTTTTGTATAGATATTCAATATATAAAATTGGAATCAAAGTGTAATTTAAATCATTTGAAACACGGATCGTAAATATTTGAAGTACTAATTGTAAATATAACTAGAATTTATTTTTAAAGCGCATAATTTATACATTTGCAGTGCTTTCGATAGCTGATATAATTATTGCGCATTTGGCACTTCTATCATGAAAACGAATTCTAGTTAAATAATTGAAATAGTCAAAGAGAATTATTATATTCAAATTTTATTTGAAAACAATTCAATACTCTCAATTTCTTTGAGTATTTAGCAAAAAAAAGATAGTTAAAAAGAGAATTAGACTTTTTAAGAAAATCAACAAAAATAATAAAACCATAACTTTTCTATGAATCTTTTTTCATGATAATGATACAGACCTTCGTTTGCTATAATTCACTTTCTAAGTAATATTATGCATGCAGTTTTATAAATAATTGATTTTTATTGACTGAAGTTTGTTAAAAAAAAACAAAATGTTCAATTTGTACAGAATAAAGGTCTATAATAAAAATTAGTTAAATTTTTTTGTACCATTATTATAAATATGTGTTTTTTGAAATTCTAAACAAGAGAGAATTTAAAACCTAGAAATAAGTATGAGCGAACAAACTGAAGGGTAATTAAAAAAAATTAATTGAATTAAGAAAATAGAGTACACATATGAAACTCAGAAAAATACATAGTATTTGTGCGGATATAGAACTCGTGCATACCTGTATATATTTTATATCGAATTTAATTAAATGAAAAAGTATTCAGTATTGCACACATAATTTTCAAAAACAAGCGTCATGTTTTTACTTTTAAAGTGAAAAACTTTTTGTTTTATGAACATGATTGTCAGTCTCTTACCCGATGTAAATAAACCCTTGAAAAGTCTTAAATACTTCATGTAATAATATAAAATAATAAATATACATTTACTATAGAACTCTAAAGATCTAATTTCTAGCGACTTGATTGAAAACTATGATGGATAGAATGACTAAAAAATTAAATAACAAGATATTTGTCGTTGAATTCCCTTGTAAAAAGTAAAATTCCTAAGATGACATTTAATTGAATTTATTGTTCTTCATTTTCAATACGATTGAAACTGAATTTAATAAGATATAATTATTGCTTACAAATTTAATACTATTTTAAAATTATCACACTTAAACCACAAAATTAAACAATGTTCATAAATATAACACCATAAATTTGATTTGAATGCTATTAAGATTTAAATAATTTTTCATTGTGATATTTATTGGCTGAAAATAGACTTCCATTTATCCGAAATTGTGATATTTGAAAAAAAAATGATGAATTTTTTTTTCAATAGAATATATAATATACAATTTGTATGACTTAATTACGGTATGCACCATTTATTATTATCTTTTGTTATTGGATATAAATAAAAAATACTACTTTGTAGTAATTAGCTTGATCTATAGATAATTATAATTCATTAAATACTTAGTGCATGATGCACATAGCATAACAGATTTAAAATAAAGCATACAAATAAAACAATCATAAATCATTCATAGAATACATTTTCATTTGGCAGAGAAATGTATTTTATTGATAAATAAAAAACGTTGAAAATTGATTTTTTTAATCAATTTTGTTAATTCAGATTTGAATGCTTTTTTTTCACATATACCATTCCATATTGTATTTTATTCAAAAAAACATTACCAACTATATCGTAGTATCTATCATTAACATATATGTATATAGCACGTTTAATAATTTACGAATGTTTAACTTTAAAAAAAATACGTGTTATACAGATTCATATACTCAGTACCTTCATTTAATTGTGATCGTTAAAAGAACACAAATTTATTGTTGATGTTATTTTTTTAATTAACAGAGAAAGTAGCAAATACATTTATTACACTCGATTAACATTACTCTTACTTAAGCCGGACATGTTAATTTCCATTTCATGACTTACAGATAATTACTCTATGATATTTTAATCATTTTCTTATCATCATTGGCCCATCTTATTTAACCCTCTTTTAGATTCAAACATACATATTTGAAAGTGACATACAAAATTTTCACGTGAATCAAATTTGATATATTTCACACATAATAAAGATTTTCATAAATGTTCTAAGATTCAATAATTATGACGATTCAATAATTTTTAATGTAAACGATAAAAAAATTCATATGCTTTAAATGTATTTTACGAGATATCTGAAACGATATGCGTAATACACAAATTTAAAAAACACTAATGATCTCTATTCAAACTACATCTAATATACAAATATAAAGCTATCCTGATTTAATGATACTTCTAGAGAAATAATTATCGTAAATCACAACATTGGAGTTGAATATATTTTTTTTTTGTAAGTCTCATAATACGCTTCTGGTCGACATTGTACCGACGTGAAGAAATTCCGCCTGGATACGTGACCTTACCCGTTTGCGCAACATAGGGGTGTGGGAAACCAGCTGTTTGCAACTGGGGGCGAACTTAGAAGAGGAGGAAGCTGACCCTGGTCCGCCGGGAGTCGCCCTTGCCCCGGCGGCCCATGCCGAATTGTCACATACTCGTGTCCGGCCCTGACCCCCCCACCTTGCTGTCTACTCCACCACCTCCGCTTCCTTCGTCTTCACGTCCACTTCCTCCCGAGCCTCCTGCTCCACGACCTGATAGACCGCTGAAGTCGAGTTTATACTGAAATGAAAAATTTATTTATGAAATACATGGCGTTGTATATATTAATGTGCAATTTTATATGATTCTAAATATTATTTAATGTATTTGTAGTTATTAGAAAGTTTTTGTATTTTATCACAATGCAAGTAATTTGTGAACTGAAATCTCAAGTTGATAACAGTAAAAATTAGTACTGTTAGTATCAACAACACTGAAAGAAATCATACTTAATAGTACATAGTATTTCTAGTTCTATGGACATCAAAGTTTCTCAAAATAGGTGGTCGATGAGGATCAATCCACATTGGCATACATAAACTGAACTGAAATATGAAATTTGAATAAAGAGAAAAAATGAAAATTATAATAAAATAATAATATAAATTTAAATAACAGATTAAAACCAATAATAAATAACAATGACAAACAAAGGAAATATGAAGAATGAAGCTTTGATTTTGAGAAAAAAAAAGATGGAAACCAACCTTATTTGCACAATCGAAGCATGTGGTTACTACTTTGCTTATGACATTCATTAGATTTTTTGTTTCTTGTATAACATTATCAACTTTGCTAAATGTCGCTGCTTTTCCAACAGTCGGATCTTTCACAGTGAATTGCAGTTGTTGAACATATGTCGGAACTTTATCTAAAAGCTCGAGTAACGATTTTTTACTCGTTCCTGCTGGTACCTTTTTATAGAAAAAATAAAATATTATTGTATGCTTTTATTTCTTTTTTCAATAAAATCTGTATAGTAAATTTACCTGATAAGAAAATTGTCTAACAACTTTGTACAATCTATTGGCTTCTTCAGCAAAATATTCAGCTTGAGTGAATAAATCCTGGGTTGTCTTTAGTTGACCTTCCCCTTTTGTAAACTGATACATTGCAAAAGCCATGGAAGACATGTTTTTCGCTCTAAAATATTTTCGAATTTGGAAATTATTGTTTTAAAGATGTTTTGTGGACTATGTGCGAAATGATACCTCTTAACAATATCATTATTTTCTTCTAAAGCTGATCCACTTTCTTGCCATTTATCTGTTTCTGCATCCATTTCGGAGGACATCATTTTCATTTCAAGGCCAGATTTAGCAATTTTTGCCTGTTCGTCCGAATCTAATCTAACGGCTTTCAGTGGTTTACTAGTGGTACCATGTTTCTGAAGGAATAAAAAGTAAACATAACCATCACAAAAGTTTTATGATTGAAAAATATGTAAATTCGAAAATACTAACTCCAGGTCTAGGAAGGGACAAGTAGACCTGTTTTTCTGGTTTACCCTGAGCTAATTCTAAAACTTCTTTGGCAACTGACGTCACGTCAGACAAAAGCCATTGCCACATATCAGCAAAAACTTCTAGATTTTCTTTAGCAATTTTGCTAGATGGATATAAACTTAACGTTTTCGCAGCAGTCACAACTTGAGGGCCGTATATTCTCAAATTGATTTCAGTAAATTTTGCTGTTACCTGCAATGTCTCTGATAAGGCAATGTGTCTTAATAGCTTGCATACCTAAGAAAACCATGAAAATTAGATTTCTTCGACTGGATTAGTAAAAATTTATTGAATAAGGTTACAAACTTCTAAAATATGATCTATATGTTCAAGCAAGGCATCTGCATGGGGATTAAGTCTTGCTGGTGAAAGTGGATGAGAAAGGGCCCGAGCTGCAGCACCAGCAGCAGCAGCAGCAGCACCTAATTCAGCTGCTTGGCCTCGGGTTGCTTCTACTAGACCAGCCCATAATTCACGTGCTGCATCTAATGCACCTGTTGCAGCAGCATCAAGTTCAGCTTCCATTTCTGCCATATATTCAACGCCTTCATGAATCGCATCATCCTAAAATAAAATAAATATATATTTATTTTCATAAATATAATATGATTAATGATCTTTTTCAATTAAATATTTGTAAAAATTACCATATTAACGGCTACTCGAAGTAGCTGATTTAATTCTAATTTTGTCCTATCACATAGTAAAAGGATATTTTGTCTATAATTATGACCAGTGTAGGCAGAATCAGTGAAATCCTGCGTTCTTTCGATCAACTGATCAAGAGCTCGTGCTAGTGCTTCTCTTTGTGCAGGACCTGCATGTGTTGCTCTCGCTCTTGATACTAAGTGTCCTAATCGTCTAAGAGCACCACATACAGTTCCTCTTTCTCCACCTCCACTACCTAAACTTATAGCTTCTTCACAATCCCACATCTAAATTAATAATTAAAAAGTTTATTGAGAATTTATTTACTAAAATTAAAATAATTTTTTATTATTCTTTGATATAGTATTATATTATACCTGAGATCTCGGAGATAATGCAGCTTGACAATCTAAGACTCCATCTTTTACAACATAATGTATGAGGTCCATTGCTCTTCGCATTTGACAAAATACCGTATCTCTATTTTCTCTAGCAGAAGGGCATTCAGGATGTCTCAAACAAGCCTATATGAGAAGAAAACCATTATGTAATACATATAAATAATCTAATAGAATTAAAAATTGATAGTGAATATACCTTTGAAGATGTGAGAAGCATCATTGTAGAACGTTCCAAAACTTGCCGTGCAGCAGCCATCTGAGCTCTTCTTCTTTCATCTTTTAGATCATTTTGTCGTTCACCAGTCACATGGGCTAATTCAACCATTTCAGCTCCGAATACAGAAAAAGCTTTTACAAATTCTGTAAAATTCGATACTGATTCTAGCCTACCGAGACTACGAGCAACCTGCAAAACATTTTTTCATTTTCAGACATATTTTTATAGATCCTTATGAAAAAATTAGAAAAAATATTACTTTATCCTTCGCAAGGAGTAGTTGTTTAACGACAACTATGTCAGCTAATAGTAACACACGTGTCACTGAGGCTAAAAGTCCTCGGGCTGCCCGAACCATAGCACCTCGTTCGCTGGGATCTGGTTCAGCACCCACAACAACGGCGCTAGCTGCTACACACAGTCTTTCGATACTTCCACCTGTAACAATTTAAAAAAATATATAAACATAATATTCAATTTCTATAATATATCTGTGGATAAGAGTGGCTCAAAATATTATATATAAAGAAACAAATGGAAAATGAAAAACCGAAATGCAAAAAATATTTTTAATACACAGACGATATTTTTCATAATTTGAAATCAATAATGTGAAATCGGTATGTCTATATTATTATATTATAGTTGTGGAAGCCATACGTCGATATGGGTTAAGGGAAGCTCAGCGACGCCATGTGCAACGTCGGTAGCCTGATTTATATCACTCATTTACCCATTGTTCTGCAGAATGCATTCACAATGTGCATAGCAAACCATGTAGGTATGCGAAAAGCATTATGCATGATTCATAACGAAAATGCGGAAAAAAAATTATGAAAAACGCGTCGAAAGCGACGGTTCAGTACAACAAGACGGTTGCTTGCGGCTTTCTTCAATTTTAAATGCAAACCATCATCATTTAGATTGGGATCAAACAGATGACCTATACAATATATATAATATTTTTCCGTTCACCATCAGTCCGATTTATATTGGATCTGATCGAAACTGCACAGCAATAGATTTTGATCGATCGGCAGAAAATGTGACGGACACAAACTCGACCCGTGCGTTCGGGAAAATTTATTTTTCCGGCCAAAGTTCACGTGGAAAATCTCGATCGGAAATTATCGCAGTCGCCGATTAATATTTCAGATATGGGCCGTTGTTGTAATGTCGCGATTGTGGACCGATCACGCGACGCGTATCGATTATCCGGAATGGGAAGTCAGTACCGTGACAGTACGGTTTTAATATAAAATAAATACGTTGTGCTAATGCGAGTTGAGTGAAATTCAAAAGAGAAAGCTTATTCAATTATAGAATTGGAAGATTCGTATTTGAAATTGATTTTTGAGTCGGAAGCATGATTTTTTGGGTGTTTATTGAACGCTGAAGTTAGGTCGCTATCGATGGGGTTAGTAAATGACTGAAATTTTGTATTGCTGGTTTGAAACTATTTGAAAATATATTATGAGCTCCTTAAGAATTAATTTTCTTATTAAAATTAAGTAGTGATAATTTGTGATGGTGAAAAATCAGTTGGTAATGCATTTGAACGTTATGGGGGGATTTACTGTACAGATATGAATATTCGACTGATCATTATGAAAATTGGCATGTACAATAGAATCTCACTAATCCGGGACTATGAAAAACTAGAGGGTTCCAGATTATTGAAATGTTCGGACTACTGGATTATAGAGAAAAAATCATAGTAAATAAAATAAAGAATTTCATAAAGAGAATATAATGTAATTTGTGTTCATGATCCAGATTCCATCGTCTTCACGTGGTCCGCTATCTTTTGTTTTTTTTTTTTATTTCTTAAGATCGTGTATAGTAGCACGCCCAACTCCATATCCTTTTGCCAATTTGCACATGTTTTTTCCACCATCTAACTTCTTTAAAATGTCCATTTTATCTTTCAAAGCTAGTCTTGTGTTTCCGTTTACTTGACATTTTTAACTACACTATTCTCACTTGAAAACAGCAGGTAAATACGTACGCAC
>JAOXNN020000027.1:3351658-3374838 GCA_028571205.2 Hydropsyche betteni | reverse complement strand
GGCGCACTTCAACCCAATACAATGTGTTCCATTATAAATCGCACCGCGACTAATCGCTTGTGGGCGCCTGGCCTTATGGTACATGCCCCTTATCAATACGAGGTTGGCTCTCGGATAAGGTATATAGCCTACACCCCCAATATTTGACGGCGAGACCCAGTCCTGCAGTGGGCACAAAAAAGGGTCGACAATGATAATATAATATTATACAGTAATCATCCCTATAACGTTCCCCCCCTATAATGACATTTTTTCAAATGCACA
The DNA here is from genome assembly GCA_028571205.2 of Hydropsyche betteni. Taxonomy (NCBI): domain Eukaryota; kingdom Metazoa; phylum Arthropoda; class Insecta; order Trichoptera; family Hydropsychidae; genus Hydropsyche; species Hydropsyche betteni. The sequence goes on along the minus strand of JAOXNN020000027.1, from coordinate 3,374,574 downwards.
AATTTAAATTCAGATTTTTTTTTTAAATTTCAATGTATTTGAAAAAAACAATTAAATGGCAAAAATGTCCAAAAAAAAAAAAAAAATGAAAATATTTCATTTATTAATTTCTTAAATTCCCCCTATAATGTTGAATATATCTTGAAGTAATAGTTGGGATAACTGTAATTAATCCAAATAAAACAATTTATTTGTGAGATTAAAAAAAAAATAAAACAAAATTCATCCATCAACAAAAAAATAAAAAAAATAAATAAAAAAAATAAATAAAAAAAGCGCATGCTGCGACTACTCACTATCGACATCGCTATCAACGGGATTAATTTTATCAATTTCAACGACGGGACGACGGAGGTCGGGTTTGACTTCTTCGTCGATTTTGAAATCGTCGTCGTCGTCGTCGTCCGTCTCCGGCGGACGCTCCGTGGGGGCCGGCCGGGCCCCCCGCTCGGCGGAGGCGTCGGTCGGTTTGCCCGAGTCGGGGGCGTAGTCTGAGTCGGGGGCGGGGTCGGGGTCGGGGTCGGCGATGACGGGACCAGCACCTGAGCCTGACGGCGAGCGGGCGGAGTCCTCGTCGTCGGGCCCCCAGCCGGAGCCGGAGCTCTCGAGGTCCGAGGTTACCTCGCCGCGGGCCCCCGAACCCTCGATGCTGTCATCGTCGATGTAGATGTCCTTGCTCCACGCGTTCTTGTTCTGGAAATTGAGGGGTTTGGCGTTAGTGGTGTTGATGGATTGTCGAAATTTGGGTGAGGTTCTTTTATGCCGGGTCTCGGCATTCTATGACCAGTGGGATACTGAGGGGACCATTTTTTTTCAAAGTAAAAACCAGAAGTACATATTTTAAAAAAATTCATGGGATTGAATTTAAAATCACTTTTTTTAGCAGTACGTTCATTATTGAGTTTTTGGAGATAGCGTTTCGGGGGGTGGGGTAGACACGAAAATTGTGTTTTATCCTAGACGCTATATAATCTCGCTACGTCACCACATTCACAAAGGTGAATCTGTACTGGTTTTATTTTACAACTAACCAGGACAACACCCAAAAAACCAGTACGAATGGTCACCTTATATAATAGTACATATTTAGATCCGATGTTAATAACATCGGCTGTGAATTGATAACCATAGGTACTATTACGTAATAAAATAAAAATTAAATGTATTTATGTAAAAATATTTTATAACTGCGTTGCGAAATGTAATAAAATGAAAATTTAATACATCCATGCAAAAATATTTTATAACCGAGCCATTGTACTAACAATTATAGCCGTAATATAATGACCATAAAGACTAAATTTGGAGCTCGAGAATGATGTTAATAGTATAGCGATTATAGCCGTTGTTTCAATGGGCATACAGGCTAAATTGAAATGGCAAAGTGAGTAGTTAGTAGGTAATAAGCATCATATTATAGACTTTAACTGTATACGCATTAAGACCATAATACTTTATAAAGTCGTGAGCGTCATTCTATCAGACACACAGAAATCCGTGATTATATAGAGGGGACTAGTATATAGGTCCGATGTTAATAACATCAACTGTGAATTGATAACCAAACTACTACATAATAAAATTAAAATTCTTGCATATGATATAAAGAAGTAAATGAAAAAAATGTATTTTAACCGAACCGTATATGTAAGTGATTTTATCAAAATGATGATAGTGATATTATTTCGGAATTTTAAAAAAAATTGCTCAATGTCGGTGTGCGCCAGTGCTATTTAAGAAAACGTCTGGTCAGGGGTTCCTGGACATTTGCCCAAACGACACAACGGAAGGTTTGAATACAATAAATAAATAAAATAATGAGATATAAATCTTAAAAAATATTTATTTTCAGTCAAATTTAAATTTTTTATGGGCAATAGTTTCGATTTCCAATTTTCAATTCTTCTTGCAAAATAATATTATGAATCTTCAATTGGCATTCCTTTGCGTTCATCTTAGGTAATTGTCTCAGACGATCTACGATACTCGTACAAAAATAAAACAATTCATCCTTGCATGATTTTGACATAGCTTGTGTTTCTTTTGATGTGGAGAATGCCAAAGGGTTTTCATTTTTAGAATTTATTTTATTTTCGTGTGGTACGATGCAAGCTATCTTTTTTACGCGTTTATATGTTCTGATTCCTTGAAATTTATTTTCAGAATCAACGCTAACCATTTTTATTGAACAATTGGTATTAACTTCAGGACTTTCATCTGAAATTTCTTCCATCAATTCTTTTTTCTGAAAAAATTGCATGCTTAAAAATGAAAGTATGTAATTTAATGTGTATGAGAAAAAATGATTACAATTTCAGCAAACGTGTCTTCAAAAACTATAGGAATTTCTTCTTCTTCTATCAATCCTTCCATCTGAAAAAAATTACAAGCACAAAAAAAACATGAGAGAAAAATAAATGTAAGAAAACGAAAAAAATTACATTTTCAGCAACCTTGTATGTGTCTACTGAAACATATTTTTCTGATTCATTTTTCTGAAATATAATATATTGTCAGATATTTAAACTAATATATGTAACATAATAAAGTATAGTTAAAAAAAATACCAATAAAAAAATGTCATTATTTCTAATCTCGTTTGATTCATGGTCGCTTAATGTTTCTAATTTTACAATCTGAAATACGACAATTCAAACTATAAAAAAAATTCTTATACATAATATTTTAGAACAAAAATATACTAACGGACGATAATTGCCTATCTTCATGTGATGATTCTGAATCTGCAGAATCATTATTTCCTTCGACATTTTGTATTTCAACTTTATTCTGAAATATAACATCAGTGAGAAAAAACCATTCACAATCTCACACAAATGAAAAATGTGGAGTACATATAGAATCTCTTTGACCTTTTTTAGTACTCGGTAACTATCTTGGTATTTCTTAAATAGACTAGAGACATACTAAAAAACCAAGTATAGATATCTCTTGTTTTACATGGTAATTAGATTCCACTAGATCGCTGTGTTAAAATATGTAAAATAAGTTTTATAAATGTATCTAAAAAAGAGTAATAGGTAGAAATAAAAACGGGATTTAAAAAAAGCGTTTTAAATGAGTACTATGTAAAACAAGGAATACTTGTACATATATATTACAAATAGTTACTATGCATAACATTAGTCATTAGATAATATTGACTGTATATAATATTTGAAATGTGTATTTACATTATGGTAGAGTACTATGTCTTGAAGAATGGTCTCGAAGGGATCTCGTCCATTTAGCTTTTTTCGCCAGATAAACTCAGCCTGATATGAGTCCATATAGTTCCAGACCGTTCCTCGTTTCTGTTTATTTCTCTGTTTATAAGAATCCCACATTTGTTCGATCTGTCGGGTGTTGCCAAAATTTACAGGATCAACGAAATTTAATCGATCGTTAACGGTTTCATATGCAAAATCATTCATTGAAAAGTCTCTAAAATCTTGCCAACGATTGGAGACGATTTTTGAGCCAGGCCTTATGTATTGCTTAATAATCGGCATAAGAGTTTCAATAGACTGATCAGGAACTTGAACGACGAAACAATCTTCAGTTTCTCGGCAGATACCACCGAACATCCACTGGTCCTGAAGTGTTCTACTGGCGCTGGTTTCCTGATAAACAAAGAAATATTCTCCGACTTCGATGAACAATCCTTCTCCACCAATCATGGGGTCTTCTTGTTTTATCCGCCATTCACAGACCTCACGTAACTGACTGTTAAGATCGAAGATTGTCATGACCGACATTTTTAATTTTTCTATACAAAACATTTGAAAGTCCAATTCTTTTGCCCAACAATAAATAAAAAGAACTATTTTATGTAAAGGTCTCGTTGAATTTTCTAGCCATGTATTTTTTCGAATACCATTAGTGGTTAAGCATTGGCGATTAGAACATCGCCATTTAGCTGTATGTCTACCATAGGAACACAATTTCATCTGATGTCCTTTCGCACACTTTTTTTTCTTTGGTATAATATTTTTCGATTGAAAAAAGAAAGCGGCTGCTCCTGCATTGGGCACCAAACTAAGTAATGATTTAAAGTCCAGAGATGTCATTATTATTGATTGTCAAAAAACTACAAAAACACACGTGCAAATGACACGACGAGGTAAACATCTGATGACAGTTCGCAAGAACAACACGCAGATGTCGCATAGATCGGTAATCAGTAAAACTGGTTTTCGAGCGCTTTTGAGCCGCGCCGCTAATTAAACCAGGGCTTTGAACCGGAATTGAACCGTAACCGAAAACCGCTATTAACCGAAATGATGGTAAATTTGTGTTCGATATTGTAACACATTGAACACATATATGCAGAGCCGTAGCAATGTTTTTGGCGTCCTTGGCAAATATTAAATTTGACGCCTCTCTATTTCACCTTCAGAAAATTTCTATCTTTTCTTATTTTTATATATAGTTATTTGTAAATAAATTTAAATTTTCACCAAATACCCTGTAGCTGGTGAAATTTTAGAGTTTTAAATAACAAGTCTGGAAATATAACTAAATTATTTAATAAAGTTTAAAAAAATATTTACATATTTACAAAAATCTTCAAAATCACCAGACTATTATAAAAATAATAAGAAATAATAAAATAATAAGATGAACCTTTTGTTTATTATGAGTTAATTGATGTTAGCAGCATTCTTATATCTCCTTGGTTATCCGTTTGCAGTCGATTCCTATTTTTATTAGGTAGAAGATGGTCCCTAAGTCTTCTTTGACAGAATATGATCAGCATATCAGTTAGCTTCAATGTCATCAGTAATTGGTAAAAATCCTGCGGCTATAACAGGTAACTAACAGGTCATCCTATGAGTACAACTAAATTTTGTTGATGGCACAGAGTGACTGTTTTTTAATAACCTGGCACCAAACATGATAAAGCATTTTACCTAAACTGTTAATAAGGATCGAATATACAATATAAAACAGTAAAAGTGTAATTTTTTTTATTTTCGGTCAATTTAACATTGTTATGTGTGCTACTTTTGACTAGCAATGTTCATTTCTTCTTGTAATATAATATTGTGAATTTTTGATCCACATGCAATGGCATTGATCTTAGGTAATTGCCGCAGACGATCTGCAATACTCATACAAAAAATGTGGAATTCATCATTGTGTGAGTTTGAAATAGTTTGTGATTTTGTTGATATAGAAAGTGCTAAAGGGTTTTCATTTTCTAAATTTATTTCTTTTTTAACTATTTTTATTGAACAGTCAGAGTCAACTTCAGGACATTTATTGATATTTTCTTCTATCAATTCTTTTTTCTGAAAAAAAAATTACATATTTGAAAAAAACAAAATTAAATGTGTAGGAGAAAAAAATAATTACAATTTCAGCAAAGGTGTCTACAAATTCTATTGGAACTTCATCCATTTTTATTAATCCAGGAATGTTGTACTTTTCCTCTGAAACTTCACATGGAAAATATTCTTCTGGTTCATTTCTCTGAAATAGAGTTTGTTGTTAGATATTTGAACTAATGTACATATAATATATAATAATATATAGTGAAAAAAAATACCAATACATTTATGTCATTATTTTCACTCTCATTTGATTCATGATCGCTTAATGTTTCTAATTTTACAGTCTAAAATACAACAATTCAAATCATAAAAAAAATTATTAATTTTTTTTTAATAAACTCCAGATAAAAATATACTAACGAATGATATTTGTCTCTCTACATGTGATGATTTTGGTTCTTCAAATTTGTTATTTCCTTCAAAATTTTGTACGTTGTGTTGATTCTGAAACAAAGCATCATTGAGAAAAAATCATAGTCGTTTATTTCGGAAATATGGAATTAAAAATTTCTTGCTGTTAATCAATGACATTTAAAATTGTAATTTGAACAATTAGCAACACAAATGTATTTTTTTTTTTACAGAAAGGAAGTACAGAAGAATCTCACTAATCCGGCAATATTAAAAATTAAAGGGTGCCAGATTATTGGGATGTTCGGATTACTGGATTATAATGGATTACTTTGTCTTCAAAATGCTGGATAAATGGCTGTACTGCAGATTCGTCGCTTGACAATTTTTCACTCGATATGGTTAACAGACGGATACCAAATCGCTTTTTAAATTTATCCAGCCATCCATCACTGGCACGAAAATCATCTTTTTTGGTAATTTCTTTATAAAATTCGATTGCTTTTGATTTCAGAATTTCTCCAGATACAGGAGTGTGTTTAGAACGCTGTTGCATGAACCACATGTATAGAGCGTTTTCCATCATTGGACAATCACCAGCTCTTAATGTTTTACGCTTTCCCGGTCCAGATTCCATCGTGTTCACGCGGTCCACTATCTTTTGTTTTTTTTTCTTAAGATCGTGTATAGTAGCACGCCCAACTCCATATTCTTTGGCCAATTTGCACATGTTTTCTCCACTATCTAACTTCTTCAAAATGTCCATTTTATCTTTCAAAGCTAGAGTCTTGTGTTTCCGTTTACTTGACATTTTTAACTACACTATTTTCACTTGAAAACAGCAGGTAAATACGCACGCACGAGCACGCGATAAGTTTTGAGGTTAGACTGCTAGACGACGACGGAGCGTATACGCGTAGAGGGGCGAGGGAGGCGCGGGCGGAGGGTGCCGGATTATTGGACGTATCGGTCTATTGAAGTGCCGGATTAGTGAGATTCTACTGTACATGTATTTTTTTGTCGAGAAGGTATTTGAATCATATAAAGCTATTATAATACAGACTGGCAGGCAACGTCTGCCGGTTTCAACTAGTGTCCTATACGACAATACGACATTTTTATCGAGTTTTCGTACCGTCGATCGCCATTAACATCGGCCCGGGGCGATTTTGGCCAAATCGCGGATAATTAACGCGATATGGGACGCAATTAAAACGGAACAGACCTCTAAATGCGTAATGACGCCTGTGCATTACGCTAATGCGATAACGCCCCGCTGCCGTAATCCGACACATTAACGGCTCGCTTTTTGATGAGTGGAAACTGAAAGTGGGTCTGGTTTTTTATCTTTTTATTTTGGGAATCTTTCGATTGAGAGTTTTAATTGATACTTTGTTGTTTGTGTCCATTGTCGGATGAAGTTTTTTGCAATCGTTTATGCGTATTTTGACTAATTTTAATTCGATTGAAGTCATATTGAATTTATTTATTTCGAACGTCCATGGTCTACTCGATATTTTTTCGGATATGTGTCAATTTTTCTTATTTTTATCTTTCAATATCTTTGCCTTGAAAGCTTTCGTTTTAATGTCTTTGTTTCATATTTTAACGCCTTGAAAAGTCAATCACGAGATATATGAATATGCAGCATATAATGTGACAAGGTGACGATGTAATATCATAGGAAGTTCAGACATTTTTTGCTCACTTCGTTCTATTAAAGTAGGAATCATATTTCACTGGATTCAAAATGGGATAATCCACAAAAAAAAAATGCACTCCCATTGTGTTTCACGACGAAATATTTTACAATTTTTCATTCAAAAGACCATCAATGATGTCAAAGAAATATATGTATCTATTTTTTAGGATGTATAATATAATGCTATTATATAATGTATCTATAATGTACGAATTATTTATATGATTGAATGAATTTTTTTTAAGATAATATATTACATTGGTATTTTATTACTGCTATTCCCCTTATTTTTTAAAATTAAAATTTGTCAATGATTACGTTAGTTATTTTGATTATCGGAAATTATAAGTATTATATTTGAATTTTTCGTTCGGGAATACTCGAATTATTAAATTTTTTTTCAATAGGAATTTAAATTTTTCCATTTTACATTATATCATATTAAAAAACTTTATTGAATCAAACTGATGTTTTCCAGCCTCTATAATATAAAAAAACCAATGACTACTTCAATATAGATTCTATATTGAAGTAGTCATCGGTGCGACAGCAAAAATATTATTGAATTTGTTCGAAATGCAATACAATGCTTTTAAAAAATTTGTTGAGGGTGCTGTTCGAAAATGTTGCATTATGAGTGGCAGCATTTCGAGCTCTATTTGATAAAATTTATATAAAAGTAGTGCATTTTGGTTGATGCACCAGTAGCACCTACGATATACAAAGGTTAGAACCTCACAATTTTAAAAATACATTATGAATATAGTAATAAATAAGGCAGACGATTTCAAATCAATTTCATCATTGGACAGGCTGAAACGGAACAAATAAAACAATTTTGTGAAATTCGTGTGTCGAACGCAAAAATGATATATGGTCACTCTAAATTTTAATAAATTCCAAGTATAATATCAAATATTATTTCAAATAGTACTAAACATATTTAATAATTAGATTAGATTTAACTTTGGAGACTGTAAAAAAACTAGTGTATTTGAAACGGGTAAGTCGATTTTGTACAAATATGAAAATTAACCATTGTATTGTAAAAATAAATTTAAATTCGAATAAAACGGAGCATGTCTGACGTCTTGCTAAATCGCAAAAAAAAAAATAGAACAAACCAAAATTATTTCGAATTAAAATTCAAATAATAGATTTCGGTAATTTATCATTCAAAATCTGAAACGAAAGCGTTTTGTTTTCAGAGAATCAATTAAATAACGAGCTTTTACAAGTTCCGGCCGCAACAACGGATATTTTGGGTATCTCGCCATTCGAACGTAGTATGGTCGTTCGGTACGCGGTTTATGGCCGCAGATTCGTCGAATTTGCGCGCGAATGTTCGAATTAATTAACGGAATTGAGGGAACGAAACCGCCGGAGCCCTATCTCAAAGGACTCCGAGCTGGTGGATGAAAGAAGAAAGGATTCGATTGAAACTAGATGTGGAATTCGGACGAGACGATTGATGCATGTTACTCATGTGGTCGGATGTGTTTTTGAAATCAACGGAATTTTAAATTTGAAAATTGGATTTGTGTATTTTATTGTAAGTATTATAATATTGAATCGTGTTACAGGTGAGTAAAAAATATCATTGAATTAATTCAAGTACGAAAATAATGGAATATAATTTTTATATTGGGTATATGAAGTTGTTTATTATTTAAATAACATAATATTTTGAAGTCGAATAATCTAATTATTTCTCGGAAAAAATAGAAATGATATAATATACTAAGCTACACTTTTGATAACTAGTTTAAATAACACAAACATTTTTTATCTTTTATCATTTTTACAGGTCAGAAATATTCGGGTTTTCGGTCAAGAACTTATCAACTAAAATTAATGCTAAATAAAATCGTTCTACGAAGATTTATTTCAATTTTATTATTCCGAGCATCACGGAAAATCTTTGTATAGGCGAAAAATTATTAAATATATATGTTACAAAATTATCAATGTCCACTCTTTTTTCAGGAATTTTTTTAGTGATATTATCATTTACAAATGCTTTTCTGTTTTCTGACGGATACGTGATCAAATACAAATGTGAAAGAAACGTGAAAGTAGGTTCTTATTCAGAAGATTTAATATCACAATATGATATATTAGCAGATATAGCGGTAAAGAATCAAAATAATGGTTCTCATGTGAGTATGAAATTCAATAATGTTACATATAAAGTGCACGTTGGTTCGAAAAATGAGGACGACATGAACGTACTACAACCATCTGAATATATCATAAGGATGTTGGAATTACCTATTTCAACTGTGAAAGAAGGCAATAATCAAACAATTAAATATCATAGATACGAAAAGTTGAGGTCGATCACATTGAAAAGAACAATTGCCCTTTTACTAGACAAAAAAATATAGAATCAAATTAAGTCCGAAAAAATTTCATGAATCAAACAAGTTTTGCAAACACAGATCATCATTTATATTTTGTAAATGAGTGGGTTAATTTTCTAAGCGATTGTAAGGTTGAAAATAATAATTAGACTTGGATAATATCTGCGAAAGCGGTAAATAAAACAACGGTAAGTCGATGGAATTATTTTATTGAAATGCAGAATAGTTTTGATTTCTTTTTGCAGGCATTTCGTATAAGTATAGGTAAAGAGGCGATTGTATTTTACATGATAGATAGAATCCATGTGGAAAGTGGAAGTGATACTAATGATATTTATAATATAAGACATCAGAGGGGGTGGAATACGGATTTTTGAATGAAGGAAAAGTTGCACATGTGTATATAAAAAATCAAATTATCTTAATAGGATTCGACAGTATCACGGCACGAATTAGTGTAACTTATATGAAAATGGTTAATATCGAAGATTTTTGCAATGTTTAAAGTTTTTCACCGTAAAAGATTGTTATTCAAACTAAAGAAATGATTAAAAAAAAAATATAGCCGTATTAATTTTATTATTTATTTAAACACGGATTTATTATACAATATCAGAAAGTCCACAGTAAAAAAGGAAGATTATCGAATAAATACTTTTTGCCAATGTTTCGCAAACTAATATCACGGTTTAATTAATTACAAAAACACCTATCAACATTTTTTTTTATTGACTGTCAATTTCAACTCCTTCCGAAAACACTCAATATACCTATTGTATATTTCGACTAAAATTTTTATTACATACGAATTCTAACCAAATATAATACACTAATCACTAATAGCTTTATACTTTTCACTGTTCGCTTATCCTAATCGCTAATTTCGCGAAAAAAGTTCGCAGTCCAATAGAGTTTCGACACCGTTCTAAGAGCTGGGGAAAAATTGAAATTGTTGAAAATTTTCGACCCTTGAATACATAACGATGCGAGAAGTTGCCGTGCACGTCGGGAAAATTTTATCTGGTGCTCCCTTATTACGCTACATTAGCCAGATAATGTAGCCGATGAATTCGTGCAACTTTTCATTACTTCGAAGTGGCGGTGAAATTTTCAGATAACGCTCTGGATGTTTTCGAGAATTTCTAAAATATTTATTTCAGTTATACATATATTATACAATTTTTTTATTTGATTGAAAAAAATGTTGATATTCAATCTTAATCGTAAGTATTTTTAAAACACAGTTTTTTTCAACACAGTTCAAAATTTAGTACGAAAGAAAAAATGAATGGATAAAAAAAAAAAAATCTGAACTAACATGGTCCCAAATGACAATAAAAACGATTCAAACAAACACTCAAAAAATTCTGGAATAATTAATTTCATGAGTTTGCTGATCGATTGAACGATCACTCAAATAGTTGAATTTTAGAAAAAAACAATTAGAATGATATATATATTCATCTTTTTATTTTTCGCACGTATGTGGAGTCTTAATCGACAAAATTTACACGATAACTTTCAAAACAATACATGCACACATTAAAAACGTCATAAATTTACTACGCAAAAACAATCTGAATACCAAAAACACATTTTTACCATCGAAAAAACTGAATTTCGCGCAACAGTCACACAGTCCATTGTGCTTCAGAAAGTCAATGTCGATTTTTGATTCGTTCCACGATACGATAGTTAATTAGGAGGTCGAAGGGTTAAAACAGCAACGGCGCCAATTATCGGAGAAGTGTCAACCATTTCGGTTCGATTTTGCGCTCGGAAACTTTCCGGTGGAACGTTCATGTTTTGTGTTTGTGTATCGGGCGAAAAAAAATTTGTACAGTTTCGCAAAATCGGATCGAATCAATAAACGAGTTGGCCGAATGAGAATTGATATTGTGAGTTGGATTGTTTACTGATGAGTAGTTGTTTGTCAGGAGGATGGACGAGAATTAAATTTCGATTAGGATTTGTTGTATTTTTAAATAATATATCTATATTATGTATATATATCAAGTAATAATAGTTGATCATATTAAGATTTAAGTATCAATTTTACTTACTTTTCTTTGTAAGGAAGAAGGAAAATAACGTTCGAAAAGTATATTGATTGTTTTTCGTTTTGAAGATGCTATATTGTTTATTATTTATAATGGTTAGGTAAGATGGATTAAAATGAAAATGCATCAAAACCGCGATATAACGGAATAATGTGGGTGAGGAGAGGTCCGGTATAGTGTAGTCGAATGTCAGTTATATAAAGTTATGTTTCCCAAATGCATTTTTTTTAATTATGAAAATAAACGACACAATACAAGACCAATAAAGTTTCCATAAATGGATTTAAAATACATACTATTTAATTTTAAACGATGATAAGATACTTATGAAAACTTAAATTCTCGGAAAAAAATCTGCTATCAAACAGAAATTGATAAACAAACAATTTTTTACCGAAAATACACTTTTCAGTAGTTGCCTTGGTTTAAAAATGTACTAAATTGAAAGGATGTTTTTTAAAATTTTCTATTATATCAAAAGTCCGTTATATCGAGGTTTTATTGTGTTCACATCGTATTATTTATGAACTCAACGAATCATAAACCAATCAAAAAACATTTTTCACAAAACATACGACTACATCAATACGCTATCGACAAAACAAATATCCTTTTCAATTTTCGATTCCGTTTTCACATTCAAATGCATTTTTCACGGATCTACATACGAGAACGAAAATAAATAACAAGGGCCGCATGCATATTGTTACATGCATCAAGTTTACATACACACAAAGCGTAATCGCATACATTTTCCGCGCTCCCTTTGGAAATAACACAAAATAAACACACGAAACGACTGTTATTTCCTATAAAAACAAAAATACGAAACGGGTCGGCTCGAAATCGTGTTATCTTTTGTAAAAACGGATGCGGCACGCGAGCGAATTGCAAAAGCAATAAGCTAATCCGTTTAAATCTCGCGCCGTTTTTGCGACAACCGATTATTAGCTATTTCAACTGTTCGAGGATCGATTCGAGAAAAATTGAAATTTTCGCGTATCTTTACTTTGAGTTGAGTATTGAGTGTGTGTGTTTTTTTTTAATATGTTGAAATGTTGAAAAAATTTCAAATTTTATTAAATGAAAATATTTTCTTTTACTTCTTCTTAGGAATAATTCTAAATTCATGGAATAATTATTATTCTATATTAATTATGTATAGAACTGTGTCCAAAATGGTAATTGTTATAAATAAATCTATAATTATCTTTTTTGTAGGAAATTTTCTAAGCCACAATTTATAAATAATAGCCAATATTTTAAATTTTCTATAAAAATTTCTAAAAAAAAAAAAAAAGATTTGTCTACCATATTATCTCTCATTTGAGAATTATTAGTATTTTAGTTTTTTTCTTGAAAATTAAAAGTAATAACTCAAATATTATGATATTTTGGACTAGGGTATATATGGCTTAAAATGCTCCAAACAGTATGACCTATCTTCTTAAAAAATATCCTAGACCTTTGGACCATCTTGTGTAATTTATATCGAAAGTGCTAATTTTTTTTCATCATATTATACTTTCTAATTTTTAATTGCTATTTACAATCTTTTCAATAAGAAGATATATTATGTTAAATAATAGAATAAGATAGTAGAATGTTAAAAAATTTTTTCACACATTGATAAGAAATACTTTCAATAATTTAAATGTTAAAATTGTCCCTTTATAAAATATTCGTAATAAATACTATTTATAAAATCAGTCCACCGATAAAAAAATCTCACGCAAACGCCATATTTTTCCTCGAGTCGAAAACTAGAAGACGAAGAAGCCTCGTTCCTTCACAAAAATGGAACCGAGAAGCAAATTTACAAGTTTTAATTAAAACGTTTCCCGGGAAGCTGCAACTATGCACTCCAACAACGAGGTGCGAAACTTTGTTCATCACGGTAGGTGGCTCCCTATAGAAGTTTCCCCGTCATGTGGAAATTCCCTGATATAACACACATACACACGCTCCAGTGATAATAAACGTAATTTGAAAATATACGAGGGTGGCAAAGGGAAATTTGAATAATTACGATCGTCGCGTTGCATACAAATTTGCGGTTGTCGAACCGCATTAATTTCGCGATGCGGTTATTGTGCATTAATTGATGGTTAAATAGAACGGCAGCGTTTGAAATGGGAGGGTAGTTTTGGAACTGTAGTCGTTTAATATTTGTATTGTCTGTTTCGATTAAAACATAATTGAATATGATACTTCAAACGTTGTACACATAATTAGTTGAATCGAATACGTGGTGCGGTTAGTAGATGGAAATATATATAGGCTAATCAAAATTATTTGAAAAAATATAAATACAATATTTCAATTATTACGATGAGAATATCTAATTTAAATGAACGTTATTTAGATTGTATATGAAGATTTCAATGCATCACAAACGATCATTCAAAATAAATACAAAATATTTCATGAATCGAATCCGCGTTCAGATTGTCATTCAGTGGCGCTTCTTTTATCAAACGGACATATAATTTGAGAAGTTTCAGCTGAAACTCGGTCTGCGTATTCCTAAGTGGTAAATTCCAAAGTCGAAAACAGTCGTAAAGTGCGTGCCAAAGTTGGCCAGCCGAATTGAAATTCAACAATGATCGTGCCAGGTGTGCTGCAACGGAAAATTCGTTAATATATTCAATTCGTTATAATTTATATTTATTTTAAAACCGAGGTCTGCTCAAGTGTCATTTCAAAATTTTCGTTGTGAAGTTTTTTTGTCATTTGTAAAAAACATAATAGGAAAAATATGAATAAATTTGTTTTATAAATCACTCATTTTTCTGGCAGAGCCTCATATAAGACTCGTTAATTTCGCGCAACATAATACGTTTAGATAACGCTGATTTTTCTGTTCCGTACCGATTACGTACTTCTCAGTAACGATACACGAACGCGCAACCCAAGCACGAAAGCGGAGATAATTTAAGCTCTAAGAACATATTACGCTTTCTTATCTATGTGACAGGCATGTTATTAGGTAGGACACGTGGAAATTTTGTATACGAGCCTCCGCGTCACCTTTTATCTAGATCCTCTTAATAACGGAACAGCTCGGCTATGGCGCCTTTTAATCACCTCGTCGAAAATAATCAAAAAAAGAAAACGCGGAAACATTACGGCGGCGCTCGAAACGATCCCCGCGAGACAATGGAAAAATCCGGAAAATTCGCGCGATTTTCCGCCGAAGTGCAGCGTCGGTTGGCAAGCCGCTCGGGCTCTTAGCAGTTCGCGTTTTCCGGGTCGCTAATTCCGGTTCCGGATTCCGGAATTGGCCGGAGTTCGTTTTCGGAGTGTGTAGTTTTGCGAACGTGTTCAATTGTATGCGAAACAATGCGCCGTTTTCGGAAAATTTACGTTACACGAGCGAGGCTTTGTCGGCGTCGCCGTTGTGTTTGCGTATAAAGTGATGAGCTCGTTCTGTGGCGAGAGAGACGCTAAGACTTCAAAGGAGATTCGTACAATCGTGCATGATGGTGAAACGAGAGCTTTATCCGATTGTTACAGTGTAAATATGTTAATATAGGGTGATTGATTAATTTTGTTTTTCAATATTTCAAGAAAAATATATGAGAAACTAGATAAAAATTGCCTCGTTCGAATAAAAAAGGATTTTTTTAAAATCTAGACATTTCAAAATAAATCAAATAAATGATTTTTCATTGCTGGAAAATCAGCACTGAAAAATTTACTATGAAAATCGTCAAAGTATTATCATATCTATAGTTTTTACC
The DNA here is from genome assembly GCA_028571205.2 of Hydropsyche betteni. Classification (NCBI taxonomy): domain Eukaryota; kingdom Metazoa; phylum Arthropoda; class Insecta; order Trichoptera; family Hydropsychidae; genus Hydropsyche; species Hydropsyche betteni. The sequence continues at coordinate 3,359,019 of JAOXNN020000027.1, read as the reverse complement.
AATTATAATATAATACACAGATGGTCTAATGGTCAGGGATAAATTTTAAAGAGGTGATAGGTAATGTTGTTTGAAAAATTTTAAGCCATATGTACCTTTGTCTAAAGTATCATAGTTTTTGAGTTGTTATTATTTTTTTGATTTTTATTAAAAAATAAAAATCAATCTGGCACATTATGAGCATAAAACGGTCATTACGAACATCATTGATTTCCATTTTTTTATTAAACGATAAAATACATTTATTTTGATTGAAATGTGTTTGAAAAAATTTATTTCTCAATAATTCGGAAAAATAATACTAATTTTCTTCGAATTACAGCAAATTTTCCTATTAATTGTTATGTCAAACGCTATATAAAAGCAGGGACCACTCGCGCGAGCACTGAGGGCCACTTTGGACAAGCTTGCGCTAGACCAAAATTACAAACATAAAAAGAGTACAATTTTAATATTACAGAAAAAAAAGATATTCCCTCTTAAACTCAAAAATAATAACCGAGAAAAAAATGCAAGATCAAGAACAAAAGAAAACAAAAAAAATCCCTCACCCAATCATTTTCAAAACCATTAATGAATCAAAAAAAAACATAAAATCAATAAAAAAAATTTCATTCAAATTTAAACATATATCACAAAAATAACGTCCCGAGCCCGGCCCAACTTTCCCATTCAAAAGAGCGAACTACCAAACTACATACGAGTCCACAGCCAAAGATTAGGCCGATATATCACTCGGGGGGGTCGCCGTATGAATTGCGGCGTCCTTTTTGCGGCAATTAACGAAAATTACACCGATGTTATTAATGCCCGGTCACAATGTAGAGGAGCGAATACGCTTTTGTCACGCCGCATTACGCCCCCGTCCGGAGAGTGGACGTCTAATTGAATGCGCGAAGGGATTTTCAAAAGGGCGACCTTTCGTGTGTCCTTTGGAATTGCTGTGAAAATGGGGGGGCTTTTCGCTTTTTGTGCGGGCCCCGAATCGAGGCGGAAAAAAGCTGACGTTGACGCTTTGGGATGCGATCGGTGTTAATTAGTGGTGCGTTGAACTTTTCAATAATTGATGCTTTGACGTGTTGAAATGTGGATTTGATGTGCGCTGTGGGGGTTTTGGATGTCGATGCGATTGATTCGTTGAAATGTGTGCGAGTTCAGTTAGTAGTTTTCGTTTTGGGTTTTTATGAATTCGTGTGCTCGGTTCGATTGGTAAATTGTGGAAAAATGCGTGCGTGATATGTCAAACGTTGACGATTCGTCGTATACGTCATTTATATATCGCATATCAAATTGTCAATTTCTAAAAATAATCTGTTCTGTACGTAATGTTCGTCTAAATTTAGGTACACCCGGGATTCAATGAACTCTTGTTAGGATCGTAATAATTTTAAGATTTATCTATAGGAAGTTCATTGTTAGATAAGAACGTTTTATGTAATTCTGTTTAATAGCCCTTGATTTGTTTACTTAAATTTGTTTGAATAATCTATAAATAATTTCATTGATTTATTACGATTCGGGGAAAAATTTATAATATAATTTTACTAATACAGAATATTATTATGTTATATTCAATTCGATATTTGTGATCAAGTAAACTTTTACACGTACAACTATTGAATCAAATTGACTTTTTTTCTAAAAATGTGCCGCTTTTATGCACATTTAAAGTGCTTGATGTTGTATTTCTGTTAAAATTACGCTAACTTTACTAAATTGTTAGTCTCGTCCGTAAGCTTATCTAAGTTAATCTGATTTCTTCCGGAATACGGACAGCTTTTACATAATTGTATCCTGTTGCCATTTATGTAATACCGAAAATTGTGCAATTTTGACGAAAAGGCAACAACAGATTATAGAATAGCAAAACTCAGTATATCCATACACAGCAAATGTATGAAAGTGATCTAAATTTTTAAAACAGTTTCGATCGTTGTAAGGATGAGACTAAAAACCTATAGACCAAACATGGCCAAACTAAGGGTCATATGTCACCCAATTGAAGGCTTTGATTGGCCCTTCCGAGATATGATTTTAAATATAATAAAATATTTTAATTGCAAACTATTTTTTTTAATATGAAAACGATTAAATTATTATTAAATTTTACAATATTTATGCACGACCCTTCGAAGACATGCATTAAACTATTCGGGCTACCAAGTGATTTCGGTTAGTCATAGCAATCAAGATTATTAAAACCGGTTGTACATTTTTCAATTAAAACTAACGATAAAATTAAACTAAAAAATCATTCTATAAAACACAATCAAAACACAGAACAGGCACAAACGAACAAATACAACCGTTCAAAACAAATCATCACCAAACAAAACACGCGCGCGCCAAAATTCCGAAACTGAAACGAACAGCCCGCTCCAGCAGTTAAATTTCAGAAACACCCCTTCAGCTTCAGAAGCGGCAGATCCATGGGGTGGGTGCTATTTGTCAGCAACCCCCACCGTCGTCGAAAGCGAAACTGAAATTGATGGGCGCAGACGTGGAGTGATTCCGCGCGAGGTAGACTGTTCGCCCTCTTATATTATTAACCCACTTGTATGTTTCAGGGTTGTCGATGGAAATTGGCGGGGACAGGGTGGACGTTGTGTGTTTTCATTTTTCGATGCGAAAGTGTAATGGGTTTCGGGGGAAAGTCGTTGTTTGTGATGGCGATTGATGTTGTCGGCGCATCGGTGTGGAGCTGTCGTAGATCGGGACGGTTATATCATATTTGTGTGAGGATGATAAAGGAAATAAGCGAGGACGAGCGGAGAGTGAAATCAAAAAGATGTGAAGAGAAAATTGGATGAGAGTTGTTCAAAATGTTAAAAAAATTGAAAGAGGATTGAAGAAGGCTTCATCTTAAAATAGATGGAGAATGGCCTTAAATAATGACGTTTAATAATTTAATTTTTTTAAACAATCGCGAAGGCTAGTTTTTTTTTAAATCAAACGATATAGAAAAAAGATGAAAAGGGATCACTAATATACACCCAAAACTCTTTTACACGGTTCAAAAAAACGAACCGATTATTTTTTTACATTCTTTTTTTGGTTATTATATTTTACCACATTGATAAGATTTGGAGCAAACCAGTAAACTATTATAGTTATTAAATGAAAATTTACGATGCTTTTTGAAAATTTCACATTGCGAAAGTTTCATCCTAATATACCGATGAAACCTATCTTCAATTTTTATATGGTCATTCTACATTTTTTTTGCACGGTAAGTCTTTGGATCTTATCCCCCGTTTAAAAAGCGATTTGGGTATATTATATTAATTTTCCAAAAAATAGTGAGAAAAATATAGAATATAAAATTTGAAAAAACGAGTTCGGAAATCGTAATAGAAAACTTATTTTTATTTTTAAAACAAAAAAAATTTTCATATAAATTTTTATCGAAACAATTTTCCAGCTCGATCGAATCGTGATAAATAAATAAACGATTAAATATACAAACACAATAAAACATCTATACAATTCCGAAACAAAACAGCTACAAAACACAAACCCAGCACTACCCTATCCAACCTTCGTGCGACGCCAACGACTAAATTAATGAAACCAGTAACGAACGTATCGAGTTGAATTATATCGATGTCAAAGACACGCTCGATTAATTCGCATCGGTGCCATAATGCGCAGTTTCAATTTCGAAACCGAAACCGCCCTTTTTCTTCCCCTTACGATAAAAAAAAATGGAAAAATAACGGAAAATTATACACAAACTAAAAATAGGAATGATCGACGGTGCGCCTAATGCACACGTCAACGGTAATTGCCGTTCGATTGGTTTGTCGTTGTTTTTGGATATGTTGTATGTAAATGCCGGCGGCACGAAATAGATTCGTGAACCCCCACAGGGCCGGCTGGGGTGATTTATGCCCCATTACGCGAGGCTTGGACGCTTTTGCACGACTTTAGTGGATATATATCCGAGCCGTTGTGGATGTGTTATTTGAATGAATGAGCGGTGCAGGTTCGAAATTCGCAATATTCAGGTGGGATATAGAACGAAATGGATGGTGATGGTTTTTGGATTAGCATGATATTTTGTATGAAATTATTGTTAGTCGGTTTGCATTGATAGAAAAATGAAAATGTGGGAAATGAGGCCAATGTAATGTGTAGAGTAGACTATGTTAAAATATTGAAGCGGAAATGAATTATTCATAATATGGGATAGATTAATATTAAAGTAGATAAACGTGTGAAGGAGTACTCCTCACGCACATGATTAATTAGTAATTTAGACTCGCTGAATAATTATGTATAGACGTGTTTATAGATTGTCGTAGTTAAACGATAACTTGCGTTGGCTGTAAATATCTGGCTATATTTGATTATCTTCTTTCAAAACTAAATGCCTTAAACGTTATAGTTTCTGTCCTGTAGTAGATGTTATCAGGGCTTGGAATCGGAACTGAAACCAAAATCGAAAACCGAAAAAAAAATTTGCCGGAACTGAACTGAAAAACATGTATCGGTTTATTTCGGTTCGGCACATTTGCAAACATGCGCTTGGACGCATTTTCAGTCGTCATAACCAAATCATAGCTCATATGGTCTCGTAGTATTTTCGTAATTCATCCTGTGGGAAAGATAATTTGATTTGAATTTCGGGTTGATATATGTATAAGCGTGTGTGACCTTCACTTTCCAGTTAACAGAAGTTTGCATTAAGTGCACACAAAGTTAGCGCATACCGATGCTAGAGTACACGTTAGTATTCACGACACCGGTGCAATTTTGGCGCAACAAGCTAAAAATTAAAAATAGCACTCGAAGGGCAACATTTTAAAGGTCTCTATTTGCGACAAATTTTATTAAAATAATACAAATTCAATTAGCCAGCCTATTTCGGTGCAACTTTAGATGATGATAATGTCTTATAATTTTGCACATGCTAACAATCCGAACACTAAAAAGTGGTATTGTACAACATGAAAACCCCCGACGAAAGTCGCTAATTATTGAAAGCCAATGGACGAAATCCCTAAGCTACGTACAAAATTCATTAAAAAATATAATTTACGTACTAAAATGTAGGATTGAGTTTAAAAATTAATCACTCGGAGCTGAACTGAATCTATTTATTTTTTTGTTTATGAACTGTAACCGAAAACCGAAACGAAAAAAAATACGGTTCGAAGCCGTGGGTGTTAAATAGACTGCATACGACAATGATCGTCATCAAATATATATATTATATAACAAATCTAAAACAATCATACTATCAAAACACTTCAATTGAGCCTTGACAACAAACAATTTGAACGAACCAATGATAACTTTCCAATAAATAAACAGCCTAAGTTTAGCGTACATTGCAACCTTTGCTTCTGCATCCCTCACCATCCTGGATATATATATTTATGCTCTCCTGGATATGTATGTCCATATGCGTAGATAATGTGCGAAGCAACGCACCCCGGGGATTTATGCTTGTCAGCCGGTGGTGAATTGACTTATCGTGTCTCGGCATACGTGTATGTTTAGGGATGTAAAAAAACATCCATAAAACATGCTTGTAAATCTTGTCCGATTTGCGTACAGTGTGCCGCAGAAGTGCGAAATAATAAAAGCAACACACAAAAAATCAATATCGAAAACTATTTTTTCGATCAAAATCGACTCAAATCATATCGAGTCCTACGCGAAAGTTTCATTAAACAAAACCGCGGATATGAGCGGATCTGTTGAATGTTGACAAAAGGCGGAAAGTTCAACTGTTGCTTTTGTTTACAATGCATAAAGCTTCTCAGACAATTTATGGCATTATATTGTAATCCGTGGTTGGAAAAAAAGCGAAGCTCTGGATCATCGCCAAAGCCTCGCGTACACCATGAAAAAACCCCATGCCGCAATCGCACGAAGCAAACACGCGGATAGAAGATACAATCGCGTGTCGGCTGAAACGCGAAGGGGAATGAATAAAAACGTATGTAATATATCGTTTGATTGAAAATGTGGCGCAACCGCGGACAGTTATTGACATTTCCATAGAGAGCAGGAAACATACGCAGAGTAAATAAATATGAAAAGCCTTTTTGTATGATGAAAATCCAGCAATTAATGTCGAACTAATACATTTTCGGATGTAAATATTGCGATTTCAATGGATTTTATTTGAAAGGTTATCTTTGAAATCCAAATTGATTGGATTTCGTAGTGGAAAATGTGAAATATTTATCAGAATTTTTTTGTATTATATTATATGTCATTTTGAGTGATATGATCAACGTACATCGCTCGAGGGCATCAAAGGGTAATTACTTTGTATAATGACACGATTTGCATATGACTAATTTACATAATAAACATTAATAAGCATTTTCGAAATAACTCAAAAAATCTCAATAATCATAAACATACTCACAAACGAAGCAAAAAAATATTTTAACTATTCTTTAATCCTTCATAAAATATAATCATTTCAAACCAACAGTATAACAACTCATCTATAAAATAACCTAAATAATATTTTCATTAATTTAAAAAATCGATGTATTACACAAAATCAACCAAAAAAGAACTCTACATAATTTTTTTTCTATAATAGAATACATATGAAACATCACCTCTATTACATTTCAAGAGCATATCGAACATCTTCAAACTTGGTACACGCAAGATCCGAACTGCGAAAGTCAAGGACTGTTCCCAACACGACACACAACCCCTCACCACCCCCTAGCCACAATCAATCACATCTCCATCCCCTATTTATAGAGAAGAACGCTCGATACCGAAAAAGCCGAACGAAGCCCGCACACCTGGCGAACACTGAATTCCTCGGCGCGTGATTCCGCAGATCGTGTCCCTATAAATATACAGGTTGCCGGGAATTTCGGGGCTCTCCGGCATGCAAAATCATACCGGGGCCCCCCTTGACCCGGAAAAGCCCCGGCCAGGGGTGGGATTTGACGTCAGAGGGGTTGTTCGTCTAATCCCGCCGTGATGGTGATGAATGAACGGGTCACGAAACACTCCGATATTGCCCTATTGCCGGCGGCTGTTTTGCCGAACGGGAAATTGCCGGGGAAAAATGGACGCTTTCATAAATCAGCGTTCGATTCTGTATCCGGGACTCGGATTTTGGAGGTGTCTGCCGTGGCGGTTTTAATGGGGTTTGCGGGTTTTTCGGATGGTGGCCGCGTTTGAGTATGGATGTTTAGTGAAGTTGCGGTTGTGTCGAATGAACCGGAATTGTTTTGAATAGAAGTAATTAACCCTTTCCACTCGCGGAGCTTTTTCTTTTGATGATCATTTTCCATCATTTTATCTACAATATTCATTCAATTCAACGTAAAATATTTATAAGCAAACTTACAGAATCGGCATTATATTTCGAA
>JAOXNN020000027.1:3312950-3335802 GCA_028571205.2 Hydropsyche betteni | reverse complement strand
CTCGAAATGTGTACCCGATTTGAATATTTAATATTTAATTAATAAAAACAGTTCATTTGTTCATCATCATCATCATCATCGAAAAAAAGAAAAACAAAAAAGTCGCGAGCGTCATCGACACACACAGACAGACACACAGAAATCCGCTATTATATATAAGGGATGGCAACCTTAAATAATTCGTAATAAGAAGGATAATATATCTAGTTCAATAAGAATTGTAATATTTTTCCTTTTTCTTATTAAGAAAAATATCCAAAATGCCAATGGTATTAATGCTCGTCCTGCACCGAAAGCTACATTCACATATAACTCGAATCAATTTCAAGAACAAAAATTTTACAACCTTTCGGTTACCTTTATAACTGTAGCACAACAATACGCAAAATAGCGAATACCCAGATGAATTATGCGAGAATATAAATATGCGATGAAATTAAACGCAGGCCCACACGTACTGCCATAACTGTAAAACGTGAAAATATGGAGCACGTAATATGCAGCCTTCCGTATACATAACGCCAAGTATTAAAGATAAACATACCCGATCGCATACATTAATCAAATTGGGTTTCCTACGATCTTCAAATGTACACGCTGAAACGCGCGTACGATACATAAATAATAAAACGCACGAACTTGAAAAACGCGAAGTGGAGGAATTGCTGCTGCGTACCATTTTATTCATTTTATTATTTTATTATTTTATATAATAATACCCCGGAAAATAAGGCCGGTTTTATGACCGATGTAGGTCGAAAACGTTCGAACGATTGCGCGAATTCGGCCCAACTTTTTATTCCTAGCGATTGTAATAAATTTTTCAAAAAGGCTTAACGGGGTTTGCTTGCGTTCGGGAAAAGTTGAAAATTCGCTCGATTTATATAAAGAGCGCTTTTAATTGAGCGTGTATATGAAAACGATAATATTTGTCGCGAGAGCGATTCCGCAGAAGATTTCGTAACTGTTCCGTTTTTTTCGTAAAACGTAACAATAAATACCGTATAAAATCGAACGTAAGCTTCAAACAAAGCGTATTGAATGAAAATTTATGTACTCGGAAAAGAGAGAGTGGGCATTTTCACGCGTGTGCGATTTTGTAAAAACGAGCACAGTTTTAATTCGAAAACGGGATGCGGAATGAAAACGAATGGTGTTGGTAAAAAGTCGTTAAAGTTAAAATTGGAGCCCGCTTGGACGATTTTTCTCATACTAGGCATTACGTAATATTCATACGTGTCTCTTTTTCATACTGTGCAGAACCGAAGCAGACGTTATCCGATTTCGTTTTACAATATATCCTCATGTGCACGCCGAATATATGAATTTTCCAATCGAAAACCGGATCGTATGCTGTACGACATTATACATTGTTATGGGAATGATAGTATAATATTATATGTTCAATTGGAAAAGTTGCGCGAACCCAAAATCGAACGAGATTCATCTCAAAATACAGCAGTATTGAAAAAAATGATTTAAAAATTCCAGGTATAAAAAAATAAAGTAACTTGTATAGATTTTTTTTAGTATTGTTTTAAGCCTTAATTGTTAAGGCTTACTTTAGCTTTGTGAAGACTTGATAAGGCTTTTTATTGGTTAACTCTTATCTTCAACATGATCTCTCTGATATTTTGACGTGGATCGTGGCAAGTAACGTGTCATCGTCAGTCTTCAGAGGCTGCCCGATCAATAATTTATTAGTTAATAAAAAATCTCTAGATCTAAACTTTAAAAACACAACTGAATAATTCTAACTTTAGTTGCACCTCTACTTAAAAAAATACTGAAAAGAAAGTATCCTTCGCATAATAAAATAGTTTAAATAATGATGCTATTCATTGGTTTGAAGAAATTTAAAAACTATTTTTCTATCGGAAAAATTAATAGGGAGTTTCGCATTAGTTTTATAATTTTTTGTTAAGTTTTGAATCCGTATTTATGATTATTTCATAATAAGCCAACATGAAATGAATAAAGTAAATATATCTAGGAAATGCAATTCGGAATCTCGAATCCAAATTTGATCCTAAAATCCATGAATTAGTCGAATTTGAATTTCAGAAACGCCGATTTGGATCACATTACACTAGCCATCCTCATGGCAAATTCAGGGATTTCGAGATCAAATTATCGTTCGGACCAATAAGGAGAACCAACTACACCCTGCACTTTCAAAATCAGCATTTTACTAAAATAAAAAACGAACCTCTTAAAACATCCAATATCCAAACAACCCAGATTAACCCAACCACACAGCAAAAACACCCCGACAGCCGTTCCGGACAAAAGCCGAAGAGTGGATGTCGCGCCGTCCGCAGACAATGGCGGCGACGTTATATTATTAACACACGTGCACACAGCCTTCGGTTCGATTTTCAGACGCAATTTGTATTGTTCCCTCGCCCATGACGGGCCGAGATAACGAAAAATGGCCGTCGTCGCGAAAGCGAGTGTAAAAGCGCGATACTGTCGAAGCAGCTTTTATGCGAGCTTTTCGATGCCGTTATGACGCGAAGCTTTCGCGCTTCGGAAACACACACGCGGCGCTTTTGCTCGGTGCAGTCTCCGTTTCGGGATTAATGGCGGTGTTCGTTTTCATGGTCGCGGATGTCGATGGTGTGCCTCGTAAAAGGTTCGGTTGATAAGTCGTGCTTGGTTGGAATATGTCGTCTGGTGGTGTGACTTTGCATAAGCGTGTTTTTATCTGGATGTGTCGCGCATTCGTGAATTTGCATACTTTTATAGTTTGTAGTGAGGTCTTCTGCAATGTGAGTTTTTATAATGCTAATTCTTGCGAGGGAATGAAACTTATCGTCGAATCATAAAAATACGGATTCGGATCCGATAAAAAGCTATAATCAATTGATAATTTAACGAAATAATATAGTGCAAAAAATAAAATTTTAAATATCAAATTGCGTTAATGATTAAAATAACGAATAACAATTTAGTTCGTACGTGTTATTAATTTTTTTTTTACATGAATTTATTTTCAATTCAACTTACGCATTCTAAATACAGTATTTAAGCGACCCTTTCCATTCACGGCCACTTCACCTTCGAAACGTGAAACACCCCTCGATTCCGTTTGAGGCATACATTTCCAGCATCTCGCACATTTTCCAAAGAAACCCTTCAAAGCATACCTTGAAGAACAGACTGAAAGGCGCGGAAGCCCCCAAGTCCAAAGGCCTCAGAATCTCGGAACGGCCATTTAGCCCTCGAACAACAATGACCCCTGGGGTCGGAGGCTTCGCGGCGGCCACTGCTGACTATGGAATACCGAGTTTTTATTGCGGGCCCTGGCCATAATAATTCGTAGAGGCCGGTCATCGTTCTATTATACGAATATAGTGCATACATTCTTTGATATGTTGATATGTTGAGAAAACCATTTAAAAATTAAATTATTTTATACGAAATTTTTTTATTTATACGAAAGTGACGCTTAATTTTTTTTTTAAAATGAATGTATGAAAAGGGCTTCATCAAAAATTTTCGTCTTGATTATAGCAAAAAAATTAAGCGTCACTCTATTTTTATTTATATTTTCGTGTAACTTTATATTCGACCTTCATTTGCGCTTTTTTCAGAATCACGTAATATTGACATTTTTGATTTCCCTTTCTATAAAATTTATATTTTGATTTTGAATCAGTTAAAGTAGCAAACGCACTATGAAATTCTATTCTTATAAATTCATTGATTTTAAAATATCAATTATTTATATAATCGAACAATCGATCCGATCTGAATTTTCAACTGCAGCCATATTTACGAGTATTTCGCGTTATATTATAATATACCCGCTCGTATGGAAATTGCGGCAATATATTCGAGCGCGTGTCTGCGGATGAGCGTAATTTATCATTGCATATAAATAAATATGTCCGTTTCGGGGCTGTTTCGTTTATTTGCGAAATTAAACGGGTCTATATCGTGAGGACGTTTGGAGTTTTATGCAAATCACAAACGCGAGCGTAGACCGTAACGATTACGAGTCGATTAATTTGCAAACGAATTGCTTAATTTTTCGAACTGGTTCTGTTTGCAACTGCTTTTCGGGTGGCTGAAATGAAAATGTTTCGGTTTGAAGTTGATGGTTATAAATAAAGTGCGTTCGGTTGTTATGAAACGTCTTCTCTTGTGAATTATTAACTTTTGCTACTTGATATTTTGTAGGAAGAGTATAAGTGGGGCTGCGAGATTAAAATTTCATGCGAGTTCTGAAGTCATGTGTTGAGTTGAAATGTAAGATGGAATTTTTCAAATGCGGATGAAAATTTATTAAAAAATTCGGCGAATAAATTTGGAATTACATACAAATAGAATTCAGTTTAGGTACGAAAAAATGAATGAAAATATACGAGAAGCCGTACCGATATAGAAACGTATCTAGTGCTCGGAAAATCCGGAAAAAACGGAAACCAGGAGGCGAAACGGGTTTCGGGAATGAGTCACAAAATCATGCAGGGGTTCGCAAAATCGTATATAACATAGGTATTCAACTTCTCAAAAGGAAAAAAGAATTGATTGAATTATATATGTATCAAAAATATGAATTAATTGTTAATTTATTTTATAATGCAATAATTCATTATATGAACGTTTAAGTAGCTAATTATTAGGTCAGCAATACAATAATTAATTTCCATTAAAAAAACGAGCTACTAATTATCAGTGTTGAATCAAAATACAAAATGGCCAATCTCTCCGAATCATTAACCATTTAATTTTAAATCTGATCGCTTTGTACAAATTACAGACCGTTCAATTCTGTGATCGATCCTTTAAAATATAGGGTCTTTCAATGGGGACGCCCGAAATATTTTAGATTATAAGCAGTCATGATAAAGTGACATCTGTCAAATTCAGTAGTTTACGGCAAATCGCCGTGGAAGGTTATTGCACTGAACAACGTATGCAAATCATCAAATTTTATTGTACATTTTAAAATATTGAAAATTTCTTTACGTTCTAAAAATTTTCATTTTGATTTATTGACCAAATAAATACAATCCGGACAATTCTTAAAAATAATTGTGATCAAAATGAAAAATAATTTAAATTATCAATCGATTTCTTATAAAAAAAACTGCATACCGACCACAAAACCAACCGAAAAAAACCTCATAAAAAAAATCCATATTGGACACCATCATAAAAATTCAACCACAAAACCGACCGAAAAAAATCTAAAAAAAAAAAAAACTCACATTGAACACCGCTGGTAGTACGCAACGCCGGAAAATCGTACAGGATCGCAAGAGTGGCATGGGAAAATGTGAGTTATGGGGTCCCACAGAGAAGGGGGACCGACGTATTGCGAATTGTTTTCGAAATTCCGGCACAAAGTCGCGATTCGACCGCACGGCCGCGTCACGTGCCGGCGATATATCACGCGAAACGCGTCACGAATTAATTGAAATATTAATTTTTTAAAGGGACGACAACACGGGGGGGGGTTCGCGTGAGCAAAAAAGCCAATAGTACCCGGGGGGGGCTCGCCGATTTTAATTTATGGCGCATCGGCCGAGGCTGGTGTGGTGAGTTATGCGTGTTGTTGTTGTTGTTGTCGTGCGAAATTGTTTTCCAAGTCGGGGGAAAAACTAATGCTGCCGTGAGATAGGGGGGATTAATGTGTTTTGTTAAATAAATAATGGTGCGGGTGTCCACTTGTTGAAAAAAGATAAATGTGTGCGCTTTTTGTCGGGCGGAAGATAGATGTTGGTCGTGAAAGGATGTGTGTAGTTTTGAGAAAATTGTTTTGTATTATGTTAACGAACGTGATTTAATTTAGTTGTGTGTCGAATATAGAGTGGTCGCTGATAAAGTGAAAAAATGTAATTTGTTCGTTTTCCATCTTTTTTGCGGGTTATAGAGTATTTTTTGGAAAACGAAATGACTACATACGATATGCAGTGACGATTAAAGCTCGTTAGGTTTTTCTATTTGACAGCGTTTTATTGCAACATTAATTGATGATGAGTGATGAGATTTATTTTTATTTAAATGGGTATAATAAACAATACGGCGGATTTTGGAATACTGAGAATCTCATACCAGCATCTATTGCATTCCCAAAAATGTAATATTTAGTATTATGTTTTTTTCTCTGAATTTCAATGATTGATTTTAATCATTGAAATAGCAAAATCCGATGAGTTTTTTTATATTACGTGCAATTATTATAATATTGAAGGGTTATTTTGTAAAAAAAAGATTGAAAATGTATAAGTTATGAGTTTTTTAAATCCATCAGTTATTTGGTGGCCATCTTCATTTTACATCAATTTTTGTATATTGCGAAGTTTAGTATTATAATATTATATGTGGCTCGGTCAATGATTGTGTTATCAAACTGAGACAGTGTGTAAGAGATGGTTTCAGTAATCGGCTTACTTAGCGATGGTTACCTTCCCTGTATTACGTCATGAAATAAGGCTCAAATTTTCAGAAATATGTAATGAAAAAACTAGAGTACACAAATTATTATATATTAATAAGAATAATACATAGCGATGTTTATACAATTCCAATAAAAAAATTTTAAGTTGCATAACCTAAATTTCCAGGAACAAAACGGAAAAAGCGCACGACACATCCGCGAATCGATTTAAATTATTCAACATATTTCTGTGAAAATATACAAAATTCACGAGGGAAAACGCACATGGCGCGACAAATCCAACATCGCAAATATATAAATGCTTAAACTCACAATCGAATGCAGACAGCCGAGTATCGCGCCCGTTTCCGATCCAAACTTCGAATATCGGAGTGCGAGCCTTAATTAAATGCAAGACTAACAATCTGCGAAGCGAAGAAAACCGGCAAATAAACCGCGACGCATTTGCATGGCCAATTTGAATTTTCGCATTTAAACCGCCTCACTTTTTTGGCGCGAATGCGCTCGATTTTTTCCCGCCCTCCTTATACATCTATCTACACGTATACCGTTCATGCAAATGAGAGGCGCTATTTGAAATGCAAATCGTTCTCGATTAGAATACATTTGGAAAGATTTTTTCGGCGGTACATCTCTCGGGGCAATGAAGCGAATTGCAGCGTTCGAAATATAAAATAAATAAAAACAAAACGAGACGCGAAAAGCGACGATTGCCGAACGGCGATTATTAAAAGCCCGCCGATAAACACGAAGTTGTTGGCGAAAATGGATTTTCCGAGTTTTCGGCGCACATAATTGTCAAGGGCGGGACGCGAGGGTTGGAAAAGGGCGCGAAACGTGTCATAATACACATAATATGAATTATAAAATGATCAAAGCATCATTAAGGATACAAAGCGCGCTCGTGTCTGTCCCCTGAAGGATTCGTAATATCCAATTTATATACGGGATTCGCGCGATTTCCTGACGAATTAAATTTTTTGGATTAATTAAAGAATTTAAACCCGCCTCTTTTTTTGGGCGGCTTTGCAACAATGGCAAAGGGAAAAAGGGATATATAATTGGGTCCGAGTGACCCGACGCGTTCTATTCCGGCGAACTCATTTATATTCAGAGCCGATACGTCCAAACTTCTTAATTTGATCTGCCTAATGTGCTTATTATCACTTTAGCGTATTCGCTGGTGGAAATAACGTTTTTTTCGAGTTCTAGAATTCGTTTGATGAACGAACGCGAAAATTTAATAAGTTAGCATTCGGCGGGTAGGGCACTTGTCAATATACATAAGTGTCATATAATATATATTGTATGGGTGTCCACAAGTTTTTTGGATGTGTTGGAAACAAATATGTCTATCAAATACAGATCGGGGTATAAATAACGAAGCGAAAATAAATAGATGGCAGATTTTCCATTTCCATTGAAATCCGATGATTTCCATTGAAAAATGTACGGGCATTGTCTGATCACTGGAAATATTACAGCTTTGTATACGCGTTTCGCTGGGGAAAAATTGCTCACAAAGGACGATATTAAAAAAATCCTTCCATATATAAATAATGTTGTATAATGCGCAGTGTAAAATGTACGTTTTTCGCAAGTCCCTAAACATTATTTGAGGAAAAAAAGTGAAGTTACGCTTTTATTATATGCGCAAGCGAATTAATCCTTCAGGAACGGAAACTCGCGCGTATCTCTGGAGATTTTCTTTTATTTTCCCAAATTTTAATAAAGGACGAAATTTGCGCGGAGTTTTTATCCATTCAGATTAAATGCGAAAAATATTCAATCAGCGGCGTAGCTATAGTATGCGATGAAAATAAATAACCTTTATATTAAGATAAGGAAATTTTTAATTTTATTCATAGCTAAAACGAAACAAACCATAATAATTTTTACACCATTGACTTTCGAAAAATAACCGAATCACTTTTAATTTTATAGTTTAAAATTTTAATTTGTGCCTTTGACCATTCAAGTCATTTTTATATTTAGAATTTTCGCAAAGTTCAACCGAGAAAACTTTCAGAAGCCTAAGGACGTTTTCGTCGGCATTAAAAGCGATAGCTGCTCAACAGATAAAGGCGACTGAGCCCTTTTTGCAGGGCCGTAATGGAAATTCGGAAACCTTCAGCAAACAATCGTCTCGTCAATCGAGCAAATCCCCGGTGCGAGTAAATAATTTTCGCGTTAATTCTCACAACGATGTCGACTTCGACATGGCCGCTGCTATTGCATAAATCCGAAGAATCGAACGAGGCCAATCGAAGGGATTAGCCAGAGGTCGACGATGAAAATCACTATGTTTCGAAGGAAACTGACAGCTGTCGCTTTCGGCATAATCCCGTTTTAAATGAATGTGGAATCCAACGACAGTCTATCGATTGGTTTTCAACATTGTTTTGTAAGCGATCAACCTTTTTTTTATTTATGAAATTATTAAAAAAAACTAACTTTTATGAAGAGGCAACATCCGACCTTTACTCCTGCCTGCTACGTAATATGAAAATTCAGTTAGCGAAAGTATGACGAGTATTTCGAACGTCTACTTAGAGTAGATTCTTTCCGTGTTTACGCTTTAAGCCGATTAGCTCCGGAAAGTTTGGACGGGCCACTTCAATCACTCTTTTAAAGCGTGCCAGAGACAGTTGCCCACGGAAGTATTAAGGCTGAAAGGAGAAAGAGTGAGCCGAGTCTAGAGATCGAAACTGAATTTTCGCTCCTTGCTGCGAGACGATCGAGCAATTAATTTAGAAAAACGGCTTTAAATCACCCCTAACAGGCTGAGCTCTAGAGTACGTACTGGAATCCAACTTAAATCCTTATAAAGTCGAACTATTTTAAAGTATGTGTGTCTGCAAGGACGGTTGTTTGGGTTACGTAAAAGTGGATTTCGCACAGTATTCGATATATACGTGTATTTTGAAAGATTTCACGCAAACAGTGCTAATACAATTATATGCGATTTTTATAATTTGTCGGATGTGTAACGTGTTTGCGAAATCGCTGAGTTAATGTAAAAAATACGTAGTTTTACATTTAGATGCGGAATGGTTGTCGTGAAGCCATAAAAGAATATAAGTATAATCTCTTGACACTATTGTTCTGTTCCATTTAAGTGCAAATACGCTTCGATTTAAAAATATATATGTTAATGCTTTTGAAAAATGGTATCATTGAATTGCTTTGCACTTATACTTTTTATAAGTTGATATAAAGTCAAGAAAAATTGTTATATATAAATTTACGATATGATTCATATCAAATATTGATTTGGCAATAAACACGAAAGCAACTAACATAAGTAAATACAATATTATACATCCGAGTCCTTTTTATACACGGGGGAAACGTTTTAAAGACTACCCGGTAAAATAAAGTATGGCGATCATATAAAAATTGGAGATTAGTTTCACCAATTTACTAGCGCGTTTGGGCTAGCTTCGCTAACCCGAACACGCTAGGCTCAGCCCTTTGGGCCTCGCTTAATGGGCCCTTTGGGCCCACCCAGACTATCAGTCAAAATCGACCCGTGGCGCATAAAATGAACGGTTTCTCGAAAGTTTGACTTTTTTAGGTTTTAAATATTCAAACAAAAAGTGCAAGTTATCATTATATTATACTATCTATATATAATATATGAAAATGGATGTTTGTATATTTGTTTGTTTGTTGCCGTATTACTCCAATACCGTTCGACTGATCGCCATGAAAATCGGCATGTGTATGTATTTTTTTATGGAGAATGTTGTTAGCATCATCAAAATAGGGTGACCATATTTCCCAGCATCCAAAATGGGACGGTCCGCAAAAAATGTCACCCCCCCCCATATATCGTTCGACCGGTCACCATATAAAAATTAATTTGATTTAAAACGCCGAGTCCTGAGCAACACCGGGTACTATCTCTAGTATTTCATATATTACAT
This sequence comes from Hydropsyche betteni, assembly GCA_028571205.2. Lineage (NCBI taxonomy): Eukaryota > Metazoa > Arthropoda > Insecta > Trichoptera > Hydropsychidae > Hydropsyche > Hydropsyche betteni. The sequence goes on along the minus strand of JAOXNN020000027.1, from coordinate 3,325,461 downwards.
AATGGTAAACGTGTTCTCAATCAAAAATACAATTTAATCAAACTTAAAAAAATAATTGAATATATTTTACGCACAGATAATCTGTAAACTGGATGACCCGCAACCGGATAATTAAGAGCATACCGTATTTACGATTACATTGAACAAAAAATCAAAAATTTCCCATTTAAACTATCGCAAACAACATCGAGACCATCCAAATTCCGAATTATTTCAACCGAGCACGATTATCGGATAAACAGTTACCCCAAATCCATGCATCATTGTGATGCTGGAGCGAGGAATGGAAGACTTGGAGCCGCTCCAGGTGGAACTTCAGATCGGCTTTGTATGCATTCAATGTAGGCCGAATGGTCACAACGTCGACACATCTGTTGCCGCAAACTGCGGCACGTGACGCCGAGAAATTCGGCGTTATTCGCCATCTTGATGTGTTTACGACGATAGGGGGTTAAATGAAATCGTTTAGTGCCGCCGGCGGTGACTTATGTCTTTTGATAAGGCTGGGGTGTTTCCATATTAATTCTCCCGCTAGGGATGAATTGTGGGACGTGGGAGATAATTTTAATGTTTTATGCGCGGAAAATAAAACGCGAATGTTCGGGGAGATTAATTGTTCTAGTGATACGTAGATGGCGCTGATAACTCGATGTATGCGAATAGAGCAAGATCAAGATTAAAGAATATTAATTTTAGGATATAATTAGATTAGATTATGTAATTTTGTTAGTAGCTAAATTATTGATAGGAGTTAGTTAAATATTATATTATTATTACATATTATTATTGGGGGAAAATACAGTAGGTACTCATCTACTCGATCGTCTCAAATTTGGCATTTAACCATTTGACCAGAAAATGAAAGATAAACCTCTCGTTAATGAGACGATTCAAAAAACAATTACAAGCCCTATCTATCGATCACTATACGAATCATAATATAATATGCCGGCGTTACGATTGTTTGTGACAATAATTACAATCGGTTGTCGACGATCGGTACACCAGTATATGCAGAACGCGTGTTTGAATCGGTCCTCCGTTCTACATACATCCTATCACTGAAGAAGACAATGAGAAACCACTTCAGTTATTATTTCCCAGGATAATCACTGAAACGTGATTGTGGCACGAAGAAAATTATGTGTAGTTATTTCATACATGTTATTAATTCGGGAATTTCAAAATTGTAAATCTATACAAAGCTTAATGCATTGCATAAGACTTCTATTTGAAAATAGTTTTATCCAGCTTTCCGAATACTAAACCACCGAGCGAAAACAGGTTTACGAACAATCCAGTATTTATTATATTATTTTCGAGCGAATAAAGCGTAGCCAAGAAGTAAAACAGTTCAATAAAAGCGGAAGGTTCCATGCAAAGTCGACGTTGGCGGTTTCGAACGGGCAAAGTTTCTGATTTTGTTGTTCGCGAGCTGTCCTTCAGTCGCACGCTCTGCAAAACGACCCGGTCTACGAATTCGTTCTTTTTCATGAAGCCAAACAGCACTTAAACCTCCGTCTCCTCAGGGGTGGTGATCTCCTTAAGATATGCCATGGAGACAATAAATATGACGGGGCATAACTAGGGGATTCTACTGGGGGACGCTCACCACTGGGTCAAAGTGACGAATGATCGATTCCCTGAACGTATAATAAAGAGTTTTCTATGTAAATGGAAAGTCAAGTGTATTTTGTATTATAATGTAATGGTTCAGCATGGGTGAGTTTATGATATAGTAAAATAGAAAATGTAAATATGGGCGTCACATGCATTGTGCAAGTCTCGTATATTCTGCTCGATAATGCAATGTTCGTTGAAATATAAACCATAATATTGTATAGCGGAGATAAGAAGTTGATTCAATAACGCCGTATATATATTTATATAAAATTATTCACACGCAAATAATTTTCAATTAAAAATCCGATACATCGTATCGAACCAGATCGCTGAACTCGATAACACGTGTATTAAAACATCGTTCGATATACACGCGGAGCCTCGAATTCGATTTAACAGGTCAACAATTCCAACAATGTCTATTTATGGTGCGAGTTTTCCGTTCGGCGAAATCACACGCGTAATTAAAACGCGCGAAAAATATTATAAAAGGCGAAATTTGTTCGATGCGAAACGCACGATAGCGATTTATCTTTCTGACGTTTTTCGAGCGTGCGTGCTTTTGGTATTTCGATAGTACACGCACGTGAAAAATAATACGTTACTCATACGTAAGTGGGGACAGGATAAAGGAGCAAACAACTATGCAAATTTCATCGCGGGAACAATGAGAGGAAGGGTTTATTCCGAAAACGTGCGAAAAATAAAAGCGTCCGCCGGCGCTTGATTTCGGAAAGATTAATTGTTTTGATTCAAATTTTTTTGCTCTGTTTTGTTCCGACCGGCAATAAACATGTCGACGACGAAATTTCAATGGGAAAAATAATTTTAGATCGGAAAATCGAACGGATATAAATTACCAAAGCGGAGTTAGTGGAAACCTGATCGAAACTTTCAGATATGAACCGTTCTAATAGATAAACTTCGGATGCTCCGAAGTGGCAACCTCCGACCTTTGCCGTCTCCCGAAAAGATACTATTACCGATAAGTCCCGACTGGAAAATTCGGGAAGAGCTCCGACGGTCGCGCCATAGCGTCCTCATTGTAAATTCGGTTTTATTGCAATTTTTTGGCCATGGAATTCGGCGAGAACGTTCGCCAAATCACGAACGAACGTTGCACTCAGCCGTTTGCCAAAGTTCGATTCGAGTTTAATTTTTACGGTTCCGCAAATACGTACAGCTTAACATCATGTCATTATTATTATTATGCGAATTGGCACTAGTCTGTTACCATTTCGACAATATATTTTTACGATAAATATAAAACGAAATTCCCAACGAAACAGGTTGACATTGTCGCGCGTCATTTATTAATTAGCGCGATGGGCGACCGGAGAGTTTATCTACATATTCAGACATAATTAACGCATGAAAATTTCCGAATATGTCGTTATGGATTTTCGCATAACGCTGAAGTATTCAACAGTTATTTTCGCGTATACACAACGGCGTTTAGTATATGCGAATATATGCGGAAGCACGCATTATTGAGGAAGCTATTCTGGTCCATTTCTTATCAGCAGTAAACGACGTAAACGCACAATGGGGTTGTGTATGGGGAAAAAAGTCCCACACTTCACGCGCCAGAACATCCCCAATAGTCTCACGCAGACGGTCGTAAACTGGACCATAACCAACTTCGTATATATAAAAACAATGCGAGAAAGACGTTTAATGTTCTGGCAAGATATGCTGGAAAATATTATTTTTATGCGTAGATGATGAAATTGTTATGAGCTCGCTTGAATTTCGGACTCGATGGGCATGAAAATGCTAGATTTTATTGTTGTATGAAATTTACGCATACGAAATTAAGTAATATTATCACTTTTTCGTACACACGTGGGTATGAGAAAGAGCATAAATGAACGTTGTATTGTTTTATCGACGCAATTCATCCGTTAATTTCACGTCGTAATATTCGCATCATTAAAATGTGAATAATATTGAAACAATTCTAAACGAATGAATGGAATTCTAAATACGAAAAGGTTTTGTTTGTTTTCATAAGCGAATCAAATCGTTTGAAAATACGGCTATTTAACATGCTTCCCGCGCCCATTATTTATTGAAATAATATAGCATATTTTTAATGAAAATGATTTGATTTCATCAAACGGCTGGAATAATTTTCCCGCATACGAGAACAAGTTAATATTTCTCGTGAAATATAAATATTTCGAATAGATTTCTTTTGTTAAATGAGAGTTTCTTTGTTCGGATTGCGTGCATTTTGAATACAAAAAATACTTAGAGAACTTGTGCACATAGGCAGTAATATTGGGAGAAATATGAGAACGTTAATTACAGGTTTCAGCGAAAATTAACCCTTAACGGATTGAGATTTACATAACTACAAGTGACCGAAAAGTAAATACAGAGCGGAAAAAATCCATGAAAATTCGTGTAATATTTCACGTAGAATCAAATTTGGAAATTAATCAACATTCACGCGTTTCGCGTCATATTTTTTATAAATTAATTTTGCATATCGTATTATTTGGTGTAGTAATGGTAAAATTACGTAATGAGTTTTATGCATGAATTTTTATTCCGATCTATTTTCGAACAAATTTATTTCAAATTGTCAAATTAACTGATTTTAAATAATAAAATTTTGCTATAAACTTTATATGTGTATTATATATGTTATATTATACTATTGTACCATTTGTATCAATGGGTTTAGTGTATTGAATCATCGATTTTCACCAATTACCGAAGATAAGCAACACGTGGCAGTCAGCAGATGAATAGATAACGATACTGTAGAACTGTTTGGCAAATGATGATTTCAATATTCAATTCATAAAAAGTTATTTCACTAATATACAATAACCTTGAAATAGCTCAACCTTGTCGAACGCGTCCTTCACTAAAATTAAGTAACAAGATCAGCAGATAGACTCGATTACGTGCCATTGCCATACGAAAATTTCAGAGAATTATTTACCTTATCATTACGTAATGGACACACGATAAGCAAAAACGCCCAAACTTCCGATCTTATCACAAAGTCCTTGTCCTGCAGTGAACATTATACAGCCTGCACACGGCGGCGATAACATCAAAACAACCATTCCGAATCATCAATCCAACCTTCGTAAAAACACAACTTATTTTAGAAACACACCCACCCAAAAACTCAACGACCCTCGAAAACAGACAAAAGACGCGCCCAACACGCACCGAACTCCTAACACCCCCATGGAAAAACTTCACGTTATCGTGCTTCGAAAATAGGCTGCGATCACGTGAAACGCGTAAACCAATCCTCGAGGAAGCCGGATTAAATCAACGAGCCACTTCCACACTTGCGCTCGTCCTCGGGCCCTTAAAAAAGGCAAGACCTGTGTTGCGTGCCTGAGGGCAGTTCCGCGAGTTGGCCACCCCTGGCCGGAAAATTTCACCCTGAAGGCAGCGGGCACAATGGCATCGCCGGAATTATATGGTCGTTAAGTATTGCGGTGATGGTGTTAACATTGCAACGCCAATTTTTGTGTTGTTGCCGCGATGTGGGGTTAATCAACTTGATGGTTTTTTTTTATGTAATGTGAAAGGAAAATTTCAAATATTTCGTGATGATGTATATGATTGGTGTATGTTGTAAATCCAATGAAATAGTTAAAATTGCTATGAAAACGGACACGTGAAAAGATGAATGAATGGAAATGTAAAGTATTGTAAGTTGAAATAGATACTATAAAATAAAATTAAAAGTATATGTAAAAGGAACTGGGTGAAAGTTGATGAAAATACACAAGACTGGAAAAATATTGAAAAAAATTTTCACTAAGCAGAGATAGTGAATAATAGTTCGTTATGGTATACAGATGTGGTTGTATATTGTTTCGTTTTGTGGCATGCAAATTTTGATATAAATGCAAACAAGGTGTTGCCAGGTATGAGTTTTCAATTAAGTTTTTTCGATAGTGTTCGGATTGATTGTGTCGAATTTGATACTAAAGTTAATGGCTTTTCATAATTCATCGGTTTCAAAAATGAACAGTATAAATTTTAATATGAAATAAATTGGTTTTCGAAACGTTTTAATCATCCAATTTTTGATCGATATTCACAAATAAGGTAACAAGAAACCACCCTAATGCCTTCCTGCTTTTCTTTGAAATTAATTATTAATAAAAGATCAAAATTTTCAAAGTTAATCCTGCTCAGCAAAAATATCAAATATATTTTAAGATGCGGCAACAGAAAAAAAAAAATTCCCAAGAACAATGCTTCGTGCGTTGAGCAATCTATTTTTATAATGAGCAATTCCAGAGTTTATAATTACAACAATTTTATAACGCTTCCGAAAATACGACATCTATAATAAGAACGAAAAGCGTCCGAAATTTATGTAAACTTTCGACGAGCTTGTTCCCCCCATACACTTTTTTGTCGCGAACAATCTCGCAAAGTTTTCCGTACAGTAAATTAAAACGGACCCATCCCACATCGACAAAGACGCGCCGGTCTCATTTGCGTCCCCCGTCGGCGGAATTGAACTTTTCCCTTCAAACTTGCCCGAAACGCATTCTTGATCAACACAGAAAAAAGCGCGTCGACGAGCCGAGCAATTAGCCTCCGACAAACTAGAACAGAGCCTATCCGAATTCCCGTTCTTTGGCAGCGCGAACACAACGAATCAGCCCGCGGGGAAATATCGTAAAATGTCGGAGATCACCAATGTGTGTGCACAATGGGAGGCTTCGGTGGAAAAAGGCCAAATTATCATATTTCCCCGGCGTCTCGGCGAAATGTCAACGCGGATGCCAAAAGCGGACGGGCTTCGAATTGCGGTTTGAGGAACGCAAGAGGAAAACCTGACATTTCGCGGGCTGTTGTTATTGGCGTTCTTTTGTGTTTTGAGCGGATTTTTCGCGCGTCATCGGCGAAAGGAATGAAAAATGACGGCGACGCTTTGTGAGCGCAATCGAAGCCTGGCCGGCAATCAGCGTAATGGAAAAGGTGAATCTTGGAAAAGTTAGTTGTTGTTGTTGTAGTGCGTGCGTTTCGTTGATCGATCGCGGAAAATTGTGCTCGTTATACGATGAAAATTTCAATCGATCTTAGTTATAAAACGAAAATGTCACGTCTTCGAGAACACGTCATGTTGCATTACAGCTGGGAAATTGGTAAAATCTAATAAATAAAATATAAAGCGAATATTATAAGAAAATATATGAATATAAATATAATGTATAATTTGACCCTTAAATAATAATAAAATTCAAATTTTCAGAATCAAATCAAAATTTAATTGATAACAATCAAAGAATGATTATATGAATACGACACATTGATTCGATTCACATTAAATATTCAAATATTCCAACGTATGGAACCCAAAATTACCATCATCTATCATCATCAGTATTATTAAAATAAAAAAAAACTCATTATTAGTAAAAAAAAAGTCAACGACAACAAAATCACCAACTCACATATTTTCGATCATTAACGACCTCATTTTAACTCATTAATTAATTGATTTTTTTAAAATATTTTTATATCTTTTACCGTTCCAAAAGTTACTACCGATAATTTATTCTATATTACCAGTAATACTAAACGACAATTTCGCCAGTATTACCGGTAGTAGAATCCCTACTTCGATCTTATCACATGTCATACGAACACACGTACAAAATCGAGCCACCTTCGTGACACGTCACCGAGCACGATTTTCCTCCAACTCATCCTATAATAACACACACACGTATTTTTCCACGACTACAAATTGGTGGCATCAGGTGCACATTTTCCGAACGCGAACTCCGGAAAAGTACCTGCCTGCCGCTTCGACGTCTGCTGCATTTCGTTCCGGCCATATATAATGTTATATGTGACATTATAATAACGTTGCTTCGAAGCCGGAAGAGTTTGCGTGATCCGGCAATGTTACGTTCGACGATCGTGGATCGAGTTAAGTTGAAAAATTGTGTAGAAGACGACCGATATTCAATTATTGGTATCGGCTCTTATCTTCGGTTCGTTCTCGGGTTATATAGTCGAGTTTGTACGTGGACGACACAATAAGAAATCATAAAACTATTTCAAGAAGCCATATTTCGCTGAACGATACAGAAATAAAGATGTTGTGTCTAATTTAATTTTGCGATAAAGGTTGTTTTATGCTTTGAAATAAGCCGACGCTTTTCGACTCGTGACTGAACGTGTCACGGGTTTTAGTTATGAGTGGTAGATGATGATTATGTAATATAATCGAATCGCTTGCGAATTTTGTGTATTCATATTATTATATATCAAATTAGTTGATTTAATTTGACTTTTACATTAATTGCTAGTAAATCTTAAACCATATAAAAATCGGTGATTTCTGTACAGTAGAAATCGTTTAACAATAAACTTTATGGACCAAAATATAAAATTTTTCGAATTTAACATCACATTTACAAAGTATCGGATTTTTTATTATCAGATAGTTTTTTGTATTAAACGATTTCGACTGTATTTAATATCTTAAAATTAATCTTGTAAGATCTTATATAATATCAAATACATTTTACATTGAGATGACAGATCAAAAATTAAAAATAGAAAATAATTTATTGAATTTTTGTGTAAAATATGAAAATATCAGAAGGATCAAAACAGATTGAAAAAAGGAAGTTTTAATTTAATCAGAAAAAGAGAACGTGCTCTCTTCTCGGATACCATATAACGACCCTACATACGACAACGACATTAAAAAATCGCCTCAAACTCCACACTTACGATGCAAATTTTCAATCCGCGTTCACACTTCCCCCATTCCACGTCAAATCCCAAACTAAAGTCCTCCAAACCTCACTTTGCGAAGATCAGCTTTAAACTTCGGCGGCGCTCATCCGCCCAGTTTCCAATTAAGCACGACTCCGACTCGAAATCAAGCCACACAATCAATTCGCATCGAAATTTTTCACCCGGCCATAAATCCACCATTCCATCAACGGCGATATCCCGCAATCGATAAATCTCCTTCCCACGCCTCGGTCTCGCATTCGTACAAGATATTTATCATCGCGTCAAACACCGGACACATCGTGGGGCAACAAGTGGCACACATATTATATTCGGATATTTTCATTTGGCGCTAGGATTCATTGTAAACACCGAACGTGATACAAGCGTGTCCGTATAAACGTATGTATACAATACGAGACTGGAGGTTATTTATTTTAGCCAAGATACTGTGTGCCGAGGAGCACAGCCACCTGCCAAAATCAACAAGTGTCGATGATGGGCGGATAGTGGTCGTGAGAGGAGGCTTTTGAAAATATTCAACTCGTTCTGCGTGTGTGTGTGAACGTGTGAGGTGGTTGTGTGATCGGTTGTTTTGAAATTTTATAGGATTTCAGAATAAGAACGGCGAAAGTGCGATCTATATCTTTATCGCACTCGAGGGATTCAAATCCGAAACATTTCAGTGACCGATAAAATGTTATACTATCGTTCCGAGTTACGGCTTCATGAATGATTTAGATACGACCTTTGTTTACGAACTGGTCGAATATCAACAGAGATAAAAAAGACGATATCTTTTTAATAAATAATTAGATATTAATCGAAAACAGTTTCTGAATAGGATTACCATATGGTATTAAAAGAAGAACGAATTATATTTTTGATTAAATTTATTTATGTACACCAAATTTTCTTTTTGCACGGATTCGAAATAACACGGTCCAAGAAAAAGAACCGATTATTTTTTTTACATGGATTTTTTCACTTTAACACGGTTTAAAAAAAAAAGAAAAAATCACATATTGAACTGCATTATAAGCAAATGATTTTTCGACATGAAAATATGAAAGTGATTTTTGTAACGATTTGATCTCAATTTGGAATTATTTAAAAAAAAAATATTATAAAAAAAAACATCCAAACGTTATTGATATCGCGAAAATTGCATACGACGCTAACATCAAATCACGCATTTACACACGCGAAATTTTTTAAAACCATCATTTATTATGCAGCATTGCAGTATGTCACACGCAACAGACGCGTACCATAAATCAGCACATCACACTAATATTGTACGTGGACTCGGTTCGCATGTAGTTAATCCGATCGTGCCACAGAATATACGTAGTTCATGCAAATTAATTCGCAACATTTACTCCCCAGCCGAGTGTGTGCGCCCACTTGATAGGCGCAAATTTCAGAGACATGTCTGAAAGTTAACACAATAGAAGTTGGATGTTAGCGACCCGCAAGAACTAATTTCCAACTGACAAAATGGCGACGAGAGCCGCGTATCAAAATGGAAAGGTGTAAATAATAAAGTCCGTTTTTATGCGGCGGGCAAATTCGCGATAATAAAACGTGTATTTTGCGAAATATATGTCGGCTTAGAATTTTCCAGCATAATGTTCGCGTTTCAAGCTCGCATGAAGTATTACAACTCTCGGTGGAAAAGCGAGTACTTTGCTGTCGCTAGATAAATACATTCTCCTTTGTTGCAAAGCGAATGCTACCCTTATATAATAATACCGACAACCCCCGAGTATGTACTTTACATATATATGAGAAAATGTAATTCACGGGAAACGATCGGACTTTGAAAGACGTGTAATGGAATCTCAACAAAACGATGGCTCACCTGGATACAACAAAATGGAAAAATTGACTTAAATAATAAAAAATGGTGAAAATTCAAATGTATACCGATGTTATGACTACCATTTTTTATAATATATTTCAGAATGTGTTTGAAACACAAGGGATAGATTTCGGAATGCAACGTTTAACGATAACGCATAGCTTTCACATTCCTTGTATTGCCTTTTTTTTTTATTAAATACCTTTTTCGAAACTATTGTAATATAGGAACCGTTATATCTTATATTACATTGCATTGCACCGCTTTCTAAAATATCGTTTTTTTAACGATCCTTCTTAGTATTGACTGTTCATCATGTGGACTGTGGATCATCGCACTATTTCACCTTTTGGTGGTAGCCTGTGGGATACATCATCATCATCACCATATAACAAATTGGTCGCAGTGAGTGGTAAAAACGACTAATTCGATCATCATCGTTCGCCATATAACACCGAATCCATTTTTTGCATGGAAGACACGTCCCAGAGATTACTGTGTAAAAGAAATATATTGTGACCATGTAAAAATTGGAGATATTTAGATGAAACTTCCATCCGAATATACATACTCCATAAAAAATGTGTAATATGGAAATATTTCTCCAACATAAAACATCGAATATTTTTATTTAATAACTATAATAATATACTGGCCTATTCCGGATCTTACCACTGTGGCATAATAACTATTTATTTTTATATCGTACAAAGAGTTTTGATTGTTCACATTATATCAAAAGATTTCAAAGATTTTTACGTACAATTTTAACAACCTATTTTTCAAACGCACACTTCTCTCAAACATTACCACTTAAAAACGAACACTGAGCGAAACCAAAAGCACCACTCCGTATTCAAACTTTCGTTTAATCAACATTTCAAAAAACATAGAATAACGTCGAAAACTTTTTCACCGAAAAAAAAAAACGGCGTTGAAAAATAACGACAAGCCGACCCGTCGTTCGGACGATTACTCAAGCGGGGCGCGCCAAAAAGCGAAATTTCAAAATTAGGAAACGCGAACCGGCCGGTTGCCGACGACTGGCCGACCTTTCTTCGGATTGTCATAAATCAAAATCCGCACGGCCATACCCCGGGGACGTTTTAATTAATGTTTATTCGCGCGGGTGGCGAACCTGCGCCCGCGGGTTGGCGCGCTAATAAACCGGAAAGCGTTCGGTTCCTCTTTTGAGTTGTGAAAAAATGGGATTTTGTGGGAATCAAATTTTCGCAAATTTAGATGGGATATTGATCGATTCGCGAGATCTGTTATAGATGCGTGTGGAGAAGTATATACGTTGTCGGCGGGATATGAAGGTTTTATGATGGATGTTGAAATTTTTTTCATGAAGATAGATTAGAAGATATGAAGGTTCGTTATAAATGTTTTTTTTTTATTATTACACTCTTATTTAATAAATGTGATGTATATGAAAATGAATTCGAGTAAAATTTATCAGTACTTTTGAAAATAATTATAGATAATTAACGCATTCCAAGAAGGCAATTCCGTTTTTAAAATCTACTCAATCGTCTCAAATTTAGTATGTAATCATTTGACCAGAAAATTAGAGTTAAATCTCTCATTAATGAGATGATACTAAAAAATGGTTCCGATTACAAGACCTGTCTATCGAATGCCATACGAATTATAATATAATAGTACATATATAGGCCCGACGTTAATAACATCAAGATGTGTATGTGTTTATTTTAAAGTCGAAGCTCGTACCCGATTTGAATATTCAATATTTGATTAATAAAATCAAAACAGTTCATTTTTTATTCTTACCAGATGTCATATAGGTAAAGCCAGAAGTTAGTAGGTAATAAGCATCATATTATAGACGTTAATTGTATACGCATAAAGACCGTATTATTATAAAAAGTCGCGAGCGTCATTCGAACGAACAGACAGATGGACGGATAGACAGATAGACAGACAGACAGACAGACATACAGAGACACACACACACACACATACATATAAATGCGTGATTATGTATAGGGGATAGTTCAATTGACAAAAGATAATTTCTAGTATTGAAAATTCTCAAAAATTACCTTCCCATTATCAATAAAATTCTAAAACTTCACAATAATCAAAAAACTCATCCACAACAACAAATTTATGAAACCGAATCTAATCCAGATCACACCTCAAACAATTTCTATGACACATAAACCAAAATTATCAACACACACACACACACACACACACACACACACACACACACACACACACACACACACACACACACACACACACACA
>JAOXNN020000027.1:3273568-3304976 GCA_028571205.2 Hydropsyche betteni | reverse complement strand
TGATGATGAACAAATGAACTGGTTTTATTAATTAAATATTAAATATTCAAATCGGGTACACATTTCGAGTTCACACAGTCGGGTTTTCACATTTTATTGATTTCCGTTTCTTAACAAAACCACAGCCGATGTTATTAACATCGGACCTATATACTAGTATAATATCAAAAAGATCATACCATGCAGCGGATTTGATACAACCTGCACAAAAAATCGTTCAAACTCCAACAAAGTACGAGACCCGAATTTCAGACAAGCCACGACAAAATGTTGCACATTACCCGTTAAAAAGTTGCGAAACTCGCTCGAGCACACACCCGATCAACCCATAAAAGCCCGCGTACGTATTTGCGAGTCGATTCGGTGGTCCCATTGTGTCGAGCCGCAATTCCTAGCGACGAACTGCTAGTGTGCGAATACGTGAAATATGGCAGCGCGAATTCGAATTACAAAAGCGATAAAATCCGACCGAACGACCAATCTTCGGATGCGCATAGCAAAAAGTGGGTCTCTCTTTAAATATTCCGGGCGAAATAAGACAGGGTGGATTTAGCAGTCGCATGGAGACGATTCGTTGAGACTCGGTTTCTGGTTTTTTTTCAGGGCTGTATATCGTGATTGTTTTTTGAAATTGGAGTATATTATTTTTGGTAATTTGTTTGTCATGAATATATTTTTGATGTTAGTAAAAGAAAAATGATATTTATACAAGAACGTAGTGAATTGTTTTTTTTTTTTAATGATCTAATGTCGAATATAAATAAAAAATATATCAATTCAAATTTATTCCTTAGTCGAAGCCGTCGTTTCAACAACATACTTAAAAGTGACTCACTGCAAAAATAAAGCGATCTCTCAGTCGTTACGATGAAAAATGAAACATTCGACCAAGTTGAGCTCATGAAGTTATCGTCGAGTCGGATGCGCAGAAAAAAGATCAATTTTCACCGAAAAAAAAAACCACACAGACACACACAAAGTTTCTTTGCTGAAAATTGTCGACGACCGTTCTGAAACAGCGGAAAACGTTAGGCTATGAGTTCATACATCAAGCGGTGCACGTTCACTCCCGGAACGAGGGTCGAAAGCCTACCCTTTCCGCCGAAATATCATTTATTATTTTACAGTCACATTATCCGTAATGCGACAAGGATAATGTATGGCGGTGCTTGGCCGTCGTAAATCTCGACATTCGATACATTCTACTATATATCTTCACGTCGTTCAATAGGTTAATATTTTTTTCAAACAATTTCAATTGAATTGATTGAGGTGATATTCATTCACTTTCTTATTGCACAACATTCATAAACCTATTCGGATCATACGTGAAGGAAATTGTTAACACATTACATGAGGGTATCACTAAATGGAAATATTATTTTAATGTGCAATAATAAGATAGGCCATACACCTTATACGAAACTGTGAATGAAAATTTATTCAATGAAAAAAAAAACCGAATCGACTAATACATTTTACATGGGTACGGTGACACGAACATTACGGGTTAAGCGTACGTGGGTAAAGCACTATTTAGTGTGTGAGAAAAATTCGGTTCCTTAGATCGAAAATAGAAAAGTCGCTTATGTTTATACATGCACATACATAAATATGTTAACCTTTCACTTTCCTTTGAAAGAGTTTTTCCGAACGGGTGGCTTGCGGATTTCCTTTGGGACTGTAAAAACGCTTTCGCATAGGTTTCTTAAAAATATGCGTCTTAAACTTTGAATTCGACCAAAAAAAGATGTTTCCGAACACGGCCGCAATCAAAAATTCAATTTATTCAAAAGGAAGACACGAAAAAAACGAAAGTAGTATATGCACAAACTGCCGTATTAAACTTCTAAGGGTCACAATTTTTTTATATTATATTTCGACATTCGAAAAATGAATCGATAAATAATTTTCTTTAAGTTCATTTTGTTGACCAAAGAAAAATGGAATTTATACCATCTAATGAAATAAACCAAACGCGTTTAATGATCAGAAATGAAAAAGCAACGAATGAAATATTTATTCGGAACAATTTTGTTTACCGCATTCAAATGTACAAAACATAACGATTCCTCAACGTCATAACGACCAAAATAAGGTCGAGATTCATCCACACAAGCCACCATTATACCACAAATCATCAACCACCATCTGCATAATGTTCTCATTGCGTATTTATGAACGCATAATAAAACGTTCAAAATAAATTAGCGACGAGCCACATCTTCAATTCGGCATTGTAAAGCACTCGACCGACATGCAGACAAACGACCCCGTATTATTTGAATAATAGAATTATTCAATGGACACCTTTCCCCACTATCCCATCGAACAATGCCGAACAATATGATACACACGAATCGGGAAAGAGACGTTTGTTTGCCACGCTAATGAAATAAAACTCGGATTCGTTCCATTATATTATGTCGTACGGCAAGATGTCATCACGTAGTGCGCGAGGCAATCACGGAATGGTTCGGGCACGTTCGAGTTATGGCCAAATTTAACCTATGTCCGTGTTAATACGGTTTGGGTTCGGGGAAAACGAGGTTTTGGTTAAGGCGAAACGGTTTAATAACAGTGGATATGAAGTTTTCCGGGGAAAACGTTCGATCGCCCGAACAAGGCCACTGTCTCGTATGTTTCGCGCGAAATGATATATTTTTTAATTCATATTACAAATTAAGATTGAGAGTATATAATATATATATATATACATATAAAGTGGGACAATTATTTTATTCTAATTAAAAATAGAAGCTTTCGCGAAAATTTGGAAAAGTCTCTATCAATCTTGGCTGTCTTCTGTATAACGAGCTGACAACACGCAATAGTAGAACCATTACACTCAAAAAACTTTCGATTAATTAATTCGAAACGAAAGAAAAGGCAATTCTGTGATACAGTGTTGAAAAGGTAAAATAATTGCTTTCATATTAGTATAATATAACGAACTAAATATTTTCGATCGATTCGATGGTTTCGAGTGAAATTTTCGAACATTACATTCAGATTTTCTAATTCATTCATTAAAAATGTACAAATTGTACTCGAGTTTTAAGCAAAAGCGAAATATCAACATAATTAAGATCAAATAATTCGGTCACGTTTGACATTTCACGTCAACGAGAAGGCGCTCGAGCGAAGTTTTATCGTGTTGACCTTTCCATAAATCGGGAAAATAGATTTCATTAAATTATCTTTAATCAACTATAAATACACGGCGACAATCTCTGTCATCGACGAAAACACACAAAACCATAAAAAAAACTAACGATTCAATATATCATAAAGGAACGATTAAAAAACTGAAAAAAAAACCTAAAATCTAGATACTTCCGGGGATCCTCGAGCAAATGCGAAATCGATAATTTTTAAAAGGGAGGCGATTAAGCCTACGAATTAAAAAATTTCGAGAAGCATCCATATTTATTACGACAGGCTTAAGAGCGTATTGCTTCCTCGGGGGACGAAAGGACCCGAGGCTTCGGCGCGGCCATTTTGCGCCCTGTCGTTTTTCGCGCAGGTTAATTGATGGGAAAAGCCATTTGTGAATATCGAAGCGATTCACGATACATCGCTGAAAAATGTTTCAGAGCCGCAGGTTCACACGCGAGGCGAATAATTGCGACAAACCGTGATAATACACGTATCGGAGTCGTTGAATATGCAAACAGCCGTGGGAACAAAACGCTTGCAATGTGCCGGGCGTTTTCAGCGTGATGGATGTTTTCTTTATTGGTATTCGAAATCGATAAATTAAGATTTATTATGATTGAGATATAAGTCGGTTACACATTTTCATCGTCGTATTATATAATGTTCAATGTAGGACGATATCGTTGGAAATTTGAAGTTTGAAGAAAAATAATTAAGAGATCTTAGATCAAAATCGTATTTATCTTATGCAGTGTTTAGCAATTTATCTTTCGCAGATTATTAAGTGTCCAATAAAAAGTAACATGAATTTAGAATTTTCATCAATTTTGCAAAATGTTAAAATCCAAATTGACTAATTTTTTAAATATTTTTTCACATAAAAATTCCAATGTAAAAACTACATTCCATGAAAG
Organism: Hydropsyche betteni; assembly: GCA_028571205.2. Lineage (NCBI taxonomy): Eukaryota > Metazoa > Arthropoda > Insecta > Trichoptera > Hydropsychidae > Hydropsyche > Hydropsyche betteni. Next base: position 3,300,903 of record JAOXNN020000027.1, on the reverse strand, counting down.
TCAAGATCAATGATTATTAATTCCCTATATATAATAGCGGATTTCTGTGTGTCCGTCTGTCTGTCTGTGTGTGTCGATGACGCTCGAGATTTTTTCTTTTTTAAAATAAACGATGATGATGATTTTTTTCTCACATCCGATGTTATTAACATCGGGCCTATATACTAGTAATCAATATGAGTAAAACTTAATTAAAAAACGTCCGTTAAATCAAAACTACAACTTCACTTATTTCCACAGCGAACACGAATGCATTATAAAATGCTATACAACCAAACAACATTAACAATAAACGATCCGGCAAAAAAACCGACGCCGAAATGAGGCAACCTCATAATTTTTTCAGCAAAACCATTAGATCGTCAAACCAAGATCGCCAATGGTGTGGGACGGTCGATTGACACGTCGACACGAATCAGACCTAATGTCCTCCTTTCGCAGGCTACGTGGGAGAGAAAATGGTGTAATAATAGAGATTTATAAGATATTGATTCGTCCGTTATTTACAGAACTGTTGTGTGCCGAAGGAAAGAGTGCGAGAGAGCTGAATCGACAATGGAACGAGCCGAAGACGACACTCTTGGGAGTACAAATGACCAAGAAGTGTTCCTTCGGAGCCGGTGTAAATATATGAAATATTGAAAAGTTGAAAAGGAATCTGGTCCGTCCCTTTTCGGGATAATAAAACGGGATGATTAGCGACACGTATCGGGAGCTTGCGGGGAGAAAAAATCGCGTTCGTTATGTTGTATATAGCCTTGAGTCTCAGGAAAGTTAATAAATCTCTTAGAAAGTTTTGGATTTTATTAAATTTCTGAAATATATGAAAGTTTCGGATCAGATTCATGATTTTTTTTTTATATAATATATATGAGATCAAATTAAAATTTTCGGACTGAATAAATTTCGTTCGCGTATAATTTCGAATATCGTAAAGATCTTTTTAAAATAAATCATGTTATTATAATATTAATAATATGATATGTACATACATATTCAAATTTTTTTGCTTAAAACCTATTCTATATCATTGGACATGGTTAGAAAAAACTTTTCATTACATAAATAACTTTTACAATCATTCTATGCTTATATTTCAATCAGATCACACGTTCATATTTCACATATTTTAACATCTAGAAAGTGTTTTTAATATAAAAGAGCAACTAGATAAAAAGCAAATTTTCTAAAACTCTATTCAATACAATAAAATTAAAATTCTTCCATAAAAAAACATATCAATGGAAAGCTTATTAGCACCTCACCTGGCGATTCATTATAAAATAAACTGTCCTTATCACTGAAAAGAAACTGCTTAATAATAATCGTCTTAAACGTGTGTAACGATATCGTAAAAAATTTAATCGTTATCCGTAAAACGCACAAAATTACGTGCTCGGTGCCCAGGTACCTTGGGTATTTATAAGAAATGAACTTATACCACTTATACCTTAAACTTTTACCACGACCGGACGAACCCGGTTTCTATCCACGTGGATGGAGACCAGGTCCACGTGAACGAGGTTGTTTCCGTGATATTGTCGTCCGATATGAGGATCGTAAATCTCGCAAGCGGGGCACAATTAGCCCCAGACGCCTAATAAAAGCTTCGGCACATCTTAACGGCCTCTGGGACACTCGTGTGGATCACTTATAAGGTCGAGTGTTTTGAGTTTTTTTACAATAAGATATCAATTAGATTCAATTTTGTGTATATTATAATAATTAATCTAATAACTGATAAATTATATGATAAAATGGTGGTTAGTTAAAAGATTTAGTTGGATGGTTTCGGTTGATATATTGTGGAAAGATAGGTTGCAAACTGTGGATGAATGCTGCGAGTTACGTAAGGAATTCAGGTTATTTTTCAGTTTCGTGTCAGGTTATCTCGGATGGTTTTTTACTATTTAGTGCAGTTTAGAAGAATGTGTGCAACAGACTGTAAAGGTTCCAATGAACGAACACTAAATAATACTACATACATGTATATACAATATATATTTTTTCAAAAGAAATTATTAAAAATGAGTCTTTAAATTGATAATTTACAATTATTAAGATACAAACTTTTATTAACAATTATAAAGTGACAAGATAACTCCGGTTTCTTCATTATATCAAAATTATTCGCTTCGAATAATAATTCAGCACAAAGAAGTGAAATATTTCACGTAAACGACGCACGATAAGTGAAACTAATTTCCCACTATACAAAATCAATTCAAAGAGAAATTTTCGTGATTTATGGCTCAATTTAAATATTGTATTCAGTCGAAACTGTGTAACTTTAGTCCGCTCTAAAGACGCGGAAAACTTATCCGTATTTTACAGTTCGAAACGTAAATCAAACTTAAGCGAAGAAAGCGCTACCGGTTTGAGAGATCCTTTTTCAAATTCCGATTCAAAAAATTTCAACGAACAAAAATTCCTACATCCAACTTACAAACTCCACTACACCAACTACTAAACACGCTTCTTCACCCGAAACCCCATCGACGTATCGAACCCTCCTTTGAAGCCGCCGGATAAAAGCGGCCCTCGTGAACCACGCTTAACCGAAATTACCATACAAGAGGAAAATGCAAATGCGACCGAACACGGCCTACGCCGACCTCTTTTTCCCACTGCGACGTTTTAATTGTGCGATTTTCGGCCGAATTATTTCGAATCTGACGGTAAACACGCCTGTTGAATGCCCGAAAATAATTATGGGGAAACGTGTGGCGTTTCGGCGGAACACGCATACGTTTTCGTGTGTGTTGTGCCGTTTTATTAATGTCGCAATGTACTTGAACAGTGCACGCACGATGAAATCAAAACTTGGTAACGATCCTGAGCTTAGATAGTGGAGGTAATGCGATAAGTTCAAGTTTCGGTACACGCGCTCGAAGTAATAAACACAAACGTCTAAATATATTTATATATCGGAGTTATTATACTGGCGATGAATGGTTTGATCGAATTTAATAAAATCGGCGAATTAGACGAAAAATCGGATGAAATCTATAAAAAATGTATGGTGGGTGATTGACTTTGAGTATGTTCGATTGAACGATTGTTTTCGATCGCTTTCGATGAATTATAAAAAAGTTTTACGCGGGCCGTTCGAAAGATATAAAATTTTATACGTTTAACGACCGTATGAAAGGGCCGAACGATTGTTTAAATTACCTTGCGACGGAAAAAAAAGGTTAATGATGGTCCGAAAACAGAAATAGAAACGTATGAAACAACGACATTTTTACGTTCTGTTTTATTGTTAGCTCGATTGAATTTAATTTATGTTTCGGTATGGAAATCGAAAATATCTTTGTATAGACTTTTTCGACGTAAAGACATTAGGAGTTTTTTGAAACGAATTTTCTATTTGGAACGTGATTCATTTTTCGTATCATAAATAATATGAGAACAATTTAATGATATCAAATATCGAAAACAGAAATTCAGTTATATGATTTGTCATATAATATTGTTCGCAATATATAATATATTATTTGTTAATTTTTTATCAGTTATAAAAAAAATCTTTCAATTTTTGAATATTTTAGACAAATTTCTTTTCGTTTTTATTTGAACAAGATAGTGAAAAAAATACACGAGTTTCGAAAATATTTTCTACGTGACGAGCTTATTTACGAATCAAGTGCGATTCATAAATTTATATAATATTTTGTATAAAATAACGACTATAGAACTTTTTTAGAATCAATTCGCATATAAACAGAAAAAAAATACTTTTTTATTATATATAACGTACAGTAAAATATCCAAATACACACATCTTAATAAAAAATTTCAAAAATAATCTATTGAATTAAAAAAAAATAGGATGAAAGTCAATTTGAAAAAAGCATTATTGCGAAAAATAACATTTACATTTATAAACTAATATCACAAATTAATCAATTAAACAATCAAAAATACAAAAAAATATAATATTATGTATATCCCTATATATAATCATGGATTTGTGTGTTCGAATGACGCTCGCGACTATCTTCTTTATGCGTATACAGTTAACGTCTGTGATATGATGCTCATAACCCACTAACTACTGGCTTTGCTTATATGTGACAATAACAAATGGACTATTTTGATTTTATTAAATATTCAAATCGGGTACACGTTTCGGGTTCACACATTTCGTCGTTTTCCGTTTCTCAACAAATCCACAGCCGACGTTATCAACATCGGGCCTATTTACTAGTATGATAAGATTTCCAAAATCACACAACCACGAACCTTCGAATTAATAAATTTCAAAAATTTCCCCCAAAAAATTAAAACCTTCTACAACAAAAAACACACAACCCTCCAACCGCCGACGACCCCAAAACCGACCACAACCGAACAAAACCACCATCGACTCCGACCCGCCTCGCTCGGCCCAGCGCTCTCCGCGCGACCACGTGGTCGCGGCCGGGACGCGCGCGCGGGCTTTTCCGCCGTTTTTCCGACCGCCCCTTTGCATTTTCCGACTTTTTCCTTCTCCGGCCTGATCTCCAGTTACCTGGCCGCCCCGCCAGTAGTCCGCGACGTCCGCCATCGCGCCGCCGAGGCTATCTCATGCCACCGGAGAGCGAGGGACGTCCGCCGAGCGCGGCCTCCGTTCCTCAGACCGCGCTCGAGCCCGAGGGAGCACGTGCTGGAGCCCCCTTGGCGCCTGCAGCCGTCGATCCTCCGCGAGACATCTCCCGATGCATGTATATCAACCGTATTATTGTACTAAATTATTTTAAACTTAACTTGTTTGTTTGTTTAAAATTATTGTCCGATTTTGTATTCGTATAAAATTTAACTATTTATTTATTATAAATTACGAGGTTTTCGCGCGTTTTCTGTATGTTTTTTGTATGTGTTTGTGTTTTTTTTATTGGGTGTGTTTGTGTGTGTGTGTGTGTGTTGTATGGGGTGTATCGATTGGTGTGTGCGAGAGCGGCCGGCTCGGCCGGGGGCTCGCGGAAGACTCGCCGGGCGAGTGAAGAACCCGAATGCTGGTGAGTCGATCGATACACGACGGTCGCCAGGGGTGCTCAAGCGGGGATCTATAATATTTGGGGAATTCGACACCTTCGGATGTGTCAGGTGCTGAAAAATATTTCGTTTTGTAAAAAAATTTCGTTCAATTTTTTTTTTAATGAAGATTTTTTTTAGTTTTTCTGCAGTTTCAAAGTTGTCAATAAACAAATTTGTCTGTGGAAATTTTTTGTTTTTGGGTTTGGGTTTTGGGGTGACTTTGTTGCGGTTTCATGCCGGATTGCTCTCCGAGCCGCATCGGATATCTAGTCTATTTTACAATAGGAAATTTTAAAATCAATTATAATTTGACTTATGAATAGAAATTCATAAATATATACACCTAATCAAGGAAGAAGAACCGATTATTTTTTAACACGGTTTTTTCACTTTAAAACGGTATGAAAAATTGTATTATTATACCTCAGTGATAAGATTCGGTGCAGTTCAGTATACTTTTATAATTATATATTTGTTATTAGATTAAAAAAAAATCGATTTTATATGATCACCATACGTTTTTTTACTCTGCGACGTATCTCCCGAGTAAAAAAGGATTGAGTATATTTAATTACAATTTTTGATAAATTCATACTTTTCGTTTTATATTGCATAGTTTCTTTTTTTTAATTTAATCTAATATCATCATCATATGTAGGCTATATAATGTCTACTAACAGACGTTACCTTGCAATTGTACTATTATATTAGCGTTAATAATTAGAGAAAATTATTTACATAAATTGAGTAAAACAAAATACAGAAAAATTGGAAATTCTCTTCGTCAAATATCTTAAGTAACCAAAAAAGGGAAGACAATCATAAATAAGTTTTAATACTAAAAACCAACCATTATTAAATTTCTTGAGATCATTTACCATTTACAGCTAACCGATCACATTATTTCCATTTAACCGAAATGTCAACAATTCGTAACAACAACCAATCCCAATATTCATAATAGCAATTTAAATTGCAAACAGCCCTAAAGATTCAAACACAACATAATAAACAAATAAATCGATTACAAAAAAAACAGCCCATTATCCAAAAAGTACCCCACTAAACCACAATCTGACCGGCGACGTCCACGAAATACAAAACAGCAACCTTCGCGACACTTACACCGATTTACGATCCACAAAGCATGCCGAGCACGTTATCTCGAACCCGACATATTTCATATTACACAACGCGAATTTCCCTCCTCTCCCGCATATTTTTCTTTTATTTTCCGAACGTCCCGATCGCGAGTCCCGAACCTGGCCATACATTATACGAGTCGGCCCGTATTCCGATCACGAACCCCAGCACACCCGGATTGGCCACCCCTGGCCTGGGTTAACTCCTGACGCACCCAGGCCGGGATCAGTCAGTCTGGCGCAACTGCTGAAGGCCGACAGTGCTATTGAGTATGGACTGCTGAAATTTTTTCCCGCGAAAAATTCGCACCTGCACAAAATTCATATGAAATTTCGAATATCATGGAAAATGTATCGATTCATTAACGTTTCGATCGTGGCGTGATTTTTCAGATAAGTATCTCGCGTTTTTTATAGAGTGATGTGAATGCATTTTTCGAAGGCCTATTTTATATATGAAAAAAAAAATCGGTATTTTACGCTTACGCTAATGGAACGTTTGTGTGTGGAAAATCGTTGCGTGCTGAAACGTAACGAAAAAATTGATCATTAATACGTATTTAGCGTGCATATGAAAAGTAAATATTAGAACGAAAAATATAACGGTCGTTTGCGTATAATAATAATTTATTTTAATACCGTAAATATTAATATTAAAAAAAAAACACTTTCATGCGAAATTTTACAAAATGTCACTGTGCAATTTTCAGCGTTTTATTTATAGCTTCCGATACGGTTTGATCCTCAAAAGCATACCTCGCCAGAAAGGGAAAGCTCGCGAGGGAACGGGACATAGAAAGAGGGATGAAAGCTCGAGGAGGGGTGTTCCGCCAGGATGTACGCAGACTCCGGAGCAACAGTTTGCGTTTTTCAAACACGCGGTCGCCGCGAAGCGCCAACTTCAAATTTCGAAAATAATTTTCAGATTTTATAACGACCGAGCGCGCGCGCCGCGGCCGCATCTGCCCGTTTTACGACCGAAGAAAAAACGACACGACGAGCTTTGGCGCCGCCACTATATTTATATGCGAAAGCTGACGTCGCGTTTTGCGGTTATGTGTGCGACCTTCAACGCGACACAATTGCGAAACGGTTTCAGAAACAATGTTGACGTTGCGAGGTTTTGTGATTTTTCAGACATATAACCTTGCGGGTGACGTTTGTAACGAGGAGGCGTGTCGTGTGTACGCGCGCATATCGGACGCCAGCTGACGTTTGGGGGACGCAATTTTCGCGACGGTCGCATTGCGAAATGAGGGTTCGGGGGTCGGCGTTTCGAAATTTACCTGTTTGATGAGCGGCAGGAGGGTCTGTTCGATGGATTTCGTCTTTATTTCGAGGAAATCCGGTGGACGGCTGGTCGCCATTGCGCCCCGCGCCCCGCTACGTCTGATAGCTCTGGCGTTTTGTGTCTCTTTCGTTGGTGATGTTTGTGTATAGCGCCTTTTCGCTCGACGGCCGAAAACGCACGAAGCCGATCGCACATGGCCACGATTGAGCTTTTTCAGAAGGCGGGTACTTCAAATAGGAAACGTCACTTTTTCAGATGATGACGCAAATTCGCCACTTGTTTCCGGTATACAATTAGATGTACAGGTTGTTTTTTACTTACGATGGAGATCCGCCCTAAACTTTGGTAGTAAATCGAATCCATAAATAACATCGATTTTATTTATATCAAAATTTTCATTTTCACTCCGTATCCTATCATGGTTAATATAAAAAATATTTTACCAAATTTATTTTTCATGAGTAAGAACACATACAATTTATATCAAAATGAACTAAAAAAATCTACAAATGATGAGATAATACAATAATTCGAACGATTCCATGTTTTTTTTCGAAATGTATTGACTATAGTTGACGATAGTTTGTGATTTAGTGAGTAATTTCCGAAAAATAATTAATTAAAAAAATATATTATTTTTTTGGTCGCAAGTCAAGAACTATCTGTTTAACCGATTTTTTAAAGTAATCCTCGACTTATGATGGTTCCCATTTACAACCAAAAAAATAATAGAATATTTTTTAATTAATTATTTTTACAAAAACTACTTACTAAATCATGAACTGCCATCACCTACAGCCAAAGCAAAATGGAAATTTTGATATAAATAAAATCGATGGATTTTTTTTGAACGGATTCAACATACGGCTGATGTTCGGGAACGAATCTTATGTCCAGGAATACCTGTACTTATTTTTTTTCTGGGAAGTTTTATCTATGAGTTCAAATAATATGATGAAATTATTTACATGTTTTTAAGATGGAACTCGATGTAAATTTATTTTGGTTTGAAAAGTAAACAAATTTATTGAACGATATATATATTTTTTAATTTGTTATACATAAGTCATTGGCACAATATCACAATTTATTTTTTAATTAGTAAAATATAATTTAATAATATAGAGAAAAAATGATTGAAGTATAATATAATAGAGATGAATTTTTTTTTCAGTAATTCAAAACATCCAAGAATATAAATTCGTTAGTAAGGAGAACATAATTGATCCATGAAGCAACAAATAAGTCAAGAGAACTCATTATTTGTACTCTGAATTAAATAAATTTTCAATTTTAATAACAAAATATATAATACATAAAATTATCAAAATATAATGTTGTACTTTAAATACCTTATATTGTGATTTCAGTTATTTTCATCTATTGTATAAGATGTTTCAAAATATTACACACATTCATAAATCGATTATGGTATTTTATAAAAAAAATATGTATATGTAATATATTATTTAATCATTAATTATGCTAATCTTTGGTTAAAAACAACATGGTTTTACTGAATCTCATAAGTACAGTATATATATTTCTATAATCAAACAGAAAAATATTTGTATGCTATCATTGAAATATATTTGGACCGTTATTTTTTAAAGTGGCATTTGAATAAATTAACCATCAAAAGTTTGATATTTAATTAAACTTTTTGAAAATTGAAATACAAAACATGAAATACTAGACTCAAACCACTTCTTAAAATAACGAAACACTTTTTTATATACAAACAGAAATTTTGAACACATTTTTATGACACTAGTTTTGTAATTCCATTACAATATCAAAATAATGATTATATCTTCCAAAGATCTTAAAAATTCTTAATTGTATTTTACTTATTATTAGGACGTCTTTTATTATGATTGATTGGTGGAGTCATGATCCTTTCTATATCGGAATACTGTTTCCATGCATTAGATGGAGGTGTTGGACGGCCTTTGCGTTTCCTCAAGCTTTCGGTCGGTCCTCTTGTCGGTCTGAGCATTTGTCGGAAGTTAAATGGACCATCTATATCATTTTCAGCAAAATTGTTCTTTGGTGCATTTATGCAAACTTCAGCAATTGAACGGTCATTTACATCGAAGGGCGATAATCTTAAATTGTTAGGTTTATTGCAAATGTATTGTGAATCAGGTGAGTATTTTGGATTCGGCGCCAGATATTCTTTAGATGCATCATATTTCCAACCAGAATTGCAGAGTTCATTAATTTTTCCACTGAAATAATATTTATTTAAAAAAAAATCCTATGTTACTTTGTTATTTATTTATATAATTTCAAAATACTATAATTTTTAAAATGAAGTCTATTATACTTGTATAAAAAGCAAAGCATTTTTAATAGTTTACCTATTTTCTTAAGTGAGACATCTGATCGCTAATAAAAATTAAAGTTTTAATTATTTCTATATTGATTTCAAAAATAACTTTTACAATTAAATGCTATAATAATATTCTCATCAATGCACTATTTAAAGAGTTACAAAGGAAATTATAAAAGCTCGGTGCAGAATTAAAATAAATATCTACTAATAAGACTTCTACATTTAATTTATATTTTGAAATAATATTAAACATAATAATATATTAAAAATAATTTTCAAGCAAATTTTTTTTTATATTACCTCACTAAGCTTCCTCGAACTCTTGCTGCTATATTGTAAGCTGCTACATTAGGTAATACATTATTCCAACCGGAAGAAACACGTCCATCTGTCAATCCTCGGTTTGATATCAATTTATCTTCTGCTATAGGAAACCTATAAATATCATTGAATATGAATCATTAGTAAATCAAAAGAAAGTACTGAATAACTATACAATGAGGTCAATTATTTTTTGTTAATTGATTACCTCATTTCATGCATTTGATTTTCTTTTAGCAATAAAGGTTCATCCCAAGATGATAAATAATCATCTTCATTATCGAACTCAGGTGATGGACTTTATATCCAAATAAAGCAGCGATAAATTTAATTTTTTTTTCAATACATATATCGATTTTAATATGAGCCATAATGAAAAAGTGTACTTATGCTTAGTATTGAAAAAAAAAATACCTTGATAAGGGTTGAATATCATTTTGAAGATGGTTCGGTAAATCTTGATGATTTGTAATAGAGGGCATAATTGTAAATCCAGGCGGAGGAATATAATCTTCAGGGGTTGATTTTAATTCTTCTAATATTATGCCAGGTTTGTTTCGTCTCATGATTTTGTGTGCTTCTTGATTAGCATTGTGAATCTAAAGTAATTATATTAAATAAAGAATGAAGATTTTCTTAAATATTTACAAATAGATTAATGAAAATTAATAAATTTACTTGTTTAGCAAATATTTCTAATTGAGTTTGGCGATCATGTATAGGAATTTGGGGTGTCTTCTTAGGTCGACGATGTTTATCTTTTAAGTGATCTCCCCATTTACGACGAACAGTGTACCCTCTGAAGTCTAAAAAATAAATAAATTTTATAATATAAATATTCAAAACAGTGATAGTTCTAGAAAGGGCAAGTAGATTTTTTTTTTAGTAAAAGAACACTTACGGCTTTGTATTATAACAGCAGCTTTGTTCGAATTTAAATTTTCTTTTTCATTGTTCATATTTTCAGATGGAATAACATCTTGGGATGATAATCTTTTCAATAATTTAGCTTTCATAAAGGCTGATTTTCCTTTAGCTTCCAATGCTATTTCAATATATAATTTCAATTAGTATACATATATGAATGAAATAATAACAGAAAAATATTGTATTTTTATAAACTTATTTATATACCCTGTTTGGCACTTTCTTTTTGATTTTTTCGATTTTCCATTTCCAAAATGCGCAACCTTTCTTTTTCTCTTTCACGTTCTCTAGCTATTTGCTTTTGCTTTTCACCATATTTTTTACGTGTTATCCAACCTCTAATGTGCTTTTGTAATGTTACAACACTTCTCGACATTTCCCACTGCATCTTTCTATATCGACTAACCGCTAACCATTTTCTGACACATGCTTGGACCAAGATTATTTTTTTTATCTAAAAAGTTAAAATTATTTATCAAAAAGATTTATTATCTGTATTAATTTACTAAAATTATATACCTGTTCTTCATATATTTTTGCTAAAAACTCAACATGATAATACTTCAAAAATACTTTGCTTTTTCCTAATGCCCATCCATCCATTTTTAATCTAATAAGAAGAAGTCTACATGTATTCCTATCTGGTTCAACATGTTCATCATAACTAAAGCCAAGAAAACTATATCTGTTGATTAAAAAAAGAAAAATATTAATAAAAGGAAACATGACATAAAATTAGAACTAAAAACAAATTAATTTATACCTTTTCAAAAATTCTGCAAAAGGTAATCTATGAGAAAAGCCATTTTGTCTGATTCTTATAGTTTCCAGCACTCCAGTGTAGCGTAGCTGTTTCAAGATTTTTGTATTGTCGAATAATTTGGGAGAACGCGATTCATTTGGTTTTAAACATCTGACAAATTGGGGTGTTCCAGATACCATTTTTTGCAAGAGGTCCATCAAAGAATAACGGAAATACGTTGCCACTGTTTGTTGAGCACGAGATTGGGAAGCAAGTCCTCGACTATTGTATTTTTCCTAAAAATACACATGATTGCTAATTTAGTTAATAAGAACATTTAAGAAGATTTATAAGTGAATATAAATATTATATTACCTTTGTATCACTTTTTGAACTTGGAGTACTAGATTTTCTGGAATCACTACTATCAGTCTGTAGTGCTGAATACAAATTGCCAGTTTTAGTTATTGGACATTGAAATAAAAATCGTACTATATCATAATGGCTTTGCCTCATCAATTGAATAATTTCATGTGGTAAGAAGTTTCTATTTTTTTCCAAAAATCCACTGGCTTGATATACTACACGACCAGCAAAATGATGAATGGCAAAACAAATTGCATCTGATTTTGGACGAACATAATATTTGCTTTTTATATTATTATGAAACTTTTCAATTAATGAACGATCATTTGATCTGAGAAATCTACTTTCTTCATCTAACAATGCCAAGAGCCCCATAGGCCTTGAAAGTAACATATCTAAAACGGGACGATTATCAGAAAATTCGACTAAATCAACTGGTATTCCTTCGACCATGTATTCTTGCTGCTCCCATGTGAAAATGTGTTGATTAAAATAATATTGTATTTGTTCATTTGCAACATTTATACAAAGTTGTTCAAATGAATTGCTTGGGAAATTTTCAAACCCAAATATATCTAAAAGTCCAATGGACAATTGTTCTGAACTGAAATAAAATATGTTAAGAAAAGATTATACGATTTTGTTTAGTGGTTTTTTTTATATAGTTTTATATGATGTACCAGTGGGGTCTATTGAAAGAAAGAAGTGAATTAATTTGATTGACTATCCAGTCAAAAAGTCGAGCATATAATCCTCGAGCCATAGCATCTCTAGCGGCGCCAGATTCAGTTAATGTATTATATCTCGTAATTGTCTCTCCTCTTGTAACTACACTAGTACACGTAAGACATTCTTTTAATTCACTAGCTTCGACTCCCAGTAATTTTGAAACTAAAAAATAAAAAATATATATATATTAATGTGATTTATTTTTGGCATTCATATATTGTTTAGTAAATTATAAATGATACCTCTATGTAGTGGCGTTGAGTCAATAATTTTGGATTTATTATCGGTGTTATCTTGAGAGATCACTTCTCCAAATTCTATATCCCCTAAATGTAAAATGGCAGCTAACATACGATATACAGTATCTACTTCTTCTTTTTGAAATCCAATCAACTGGAATCAATATGAATTATTATTTTTCGAACATTTGATTTACTTTAATTTGATTTAATATCAATACCTTAAATGACTCATTCAACTGATTCCATTTATCAACGTTCATTTGGGTATGAACTGGTGACAAAGATCTTAAATATCTGTGTTTGCTTCTTAAGTTATTATCTAAATAAAAATTGGAAGATCGGCCACAATTTTCTAACCCATCATATAAATAATAAAATAAATGAAAATTGCTTTCTCCTCTAAAAATACCACATTAATGGATAATTTATACTTTCATCTGTTTATATGAAAAGCTTCGTGTTACTTACACAGCTTGATGAACAACTCTTGACTGTTCTAATAAATAAACTGAAATCCTAGCACCAGTTACTTTTCCTGCTCGAGTCATTGTCAAATCAAGATATTTTCCAAATCTAGAACTATTTGCATTTATTCCAGTTCGAGCATTACCAAATGCCTCCATTATTGGATTAACTTGTAATATTCTATCTTCTAAGTTTCTATTTGGTGCCTGAATATATTTTATTGATAGATATATTAATTTCCGTTAAATATAACATTGTCATAAAAAATTATTACCTTTGCCAAATAAACAAGTTGTTTCAATAGTAAATTGGCGCTCTCAGTTTTCCCAGCTCCGCTTTCTCCAGATATAACAATAGCTTGATGTTTTCTTTGATGAAGAAGTGCTTGATGTGCAGCATCAGCTGCAGCAAATATGTGAGGTGGATTATCTGAACGACAAGCACAACAATACCTCTCTTGTTCCTTCAGTACATGTAATGAAAGTTATTATAAATAAAACTTAAGATTTATCAAAGGATTTGCTAAACTTTACTCACTTCTAATCCATATATTCCTAGATCAGCAAATGGATTAACAGCAACTAATATATCTCCAATATATGTATAAATTTGATTTCTGTTATATCTCGTCAATAGTTGATCAACAATTGCATCTTCTGTCAATTCATCTAATGCTGCTAAATCATCCATATACATTTTCTCAGGTCGTGCTTTACGGTGAGACTTTAGTTTACCACGCTTTGTAGTAGCATCAGCTTTACGAAACCCACGACCTTCTGATCTTTGTTTAGAAATTTCAGCTTGTAATTCTTTTTTCACCTGAAATTTATCAATAAATTATTGAATAACAAAAAAATGATTTTAAAAATACACTGTTAATTAATATTACCTTGTCAGCGAATTTATAGACTGATGCTAAAAGAGGATGTTGTAATAGTTCTCTAATAAATGGTCGTTGATCTAAATCTTTTACTAAGCACTCTGATATGAAATCAGAAATTAAAGGATTATACATTTCAGGGTGAGAAAGTCTAGGAGGTGGGTTTCTAGGAATTTGAAAAAGTGCTCTCATAGGATGTAAATCACTTAAAGGTGGATCTCCTTCAGCAAGTTCAATAGCAGTTATTCCAATTGACCAAACATCACATCTCGCATCATAAGAATGATCCAACTGCTGCTCACATGCGATCACCTTTTAGGAAAAAAAAAGTTTTATTTACATAATACTAAATCACGAATAATTATAAAATTAATACCCACTTCAGGTGCCATCCAATAAGGAGTTCCAACAGATGTATTTCTCCTGGCCATAGTAGCAGCTAGATGCGATGATACTCCAAAATCCACAAGTTTGATTTCTGCATTTTCAGTAAGCAAGATATTGTGACCTTTTACATCTCGGTGCATACAATGGTTTCCATGCAAATATATCAATGCTTGAACTGTTTCCCTCAATATGTAAGCTATTTGTTCATCGGTAAGCCTTTCTCCACGATTTCGAAGACCCTGAACCAAATCGGTGACAGAGCCTCCAGTGCAAAGCTATCAAAATGAAACTGATTAATTGAATCATATTTTAACTAAAATTTAATATGGTTTCAAAAACTTACCTCCATAACAAACCATAGTTGATCATCTTCAATAGTCTGTCCCTTTTTAAGAAACAAACCGTGAAAAGTAGGAAGATTAGGATGATGCGATAAATCGCGGAAAACTAAGAATTCTTCTTCGATTTCTTCTATGTTTTCTGGTATATTTTCGAGAATCTAAAAATTAATATTAAATATTAAAAAAATGAATTAATCTAAAAATGTTTAGCTTGATCTACCTTGATGGCAACTCGTTTTTTTGTTTTCTTGTCCCTGGCCGAATAAACTTCTCCATAAGTGCCTTCGCCGATGAGTGCCTCGAGTGTGAATCTGTCGAGAGGATCGGCAACTCTATCCAATTCAACATGTTGTGACAATCCATGGTAAGCCATCACAAATGTTCTCTGTTCATCGTAGCATCTGAAATTGAAATGTTAATTAAAACCGGCGTATAATTCTGATTAGAACGAACATGGTGACATATAAGTACAATTTTTATACGGACTCTATATTGTCCTAACAAGATTATTGAAACAATCCATGTGAGTAACGAAATTAAATACAAGAGAAGCCTTACATGACATATTTAAAATATATAAAAAAATTAGTGATATTAAGTTGATGCAACAAATAAATTTCACGGCCACGTTTTGTGCTCATTATTTGTATACGATTTTTTTGAGAATCACTCAATATCAACTTTATCAGACGTCGATTGAAGAATAACGGGTTTTCAATTAAACTTTCCGTCATGTTCGAAAGGAGATGTCGTTCTAAATGAAGCCATTGTGTTTTTGCTGATCATAAATTTCTATTTATTGACATCGTATCGAAGAAAAGAAATCGAATAACTTATCTTCAAATTATGTTATAATGTGTATTCCACGTTTGTTATTTCCATTTTGAACGACGAAAGTGTAAATCGACAAACAATTTGTGAGTCAATTGATTCGAGAAAAAGTCCGATACAAGTATTGAGGTATCGAATAAAAAGCTGATTCATTCATGTAATTTTTTTAATATCTTAAATAAAAAAGAATGCGGATAAATTAGCTAGTAAATTGTGAACCGTTATTTTTGTAGAATGCAGTCACTTTTTTATCCTAAACAAAATTTTGATTAGTGGGGCAAAGAAGTTATGAAAAAGAATACTTAAATTCGTAATAAATATTATACTTAACTTATTTTAAAATAAAATTTTCTCAAAAACCGGCATCAATCCAAAATTGGAAATTTTTTTATTTGCAATAAAATTTTATTTACATAGCAATATTTGCCTCTACAAAAATCAGTAATCGAAAATACTGCATTCAAACTGGCTTATTTGCATGACCAAAAAAGTGAATATACGTAATTCATGAAAGTGGCACAAGTGCTTTTACAAAAAATAAAATAAGGCAATTCAAATTATATACTGATGCATAATTTTTATAATTCCAACAAATTGATCAATAAAAATCTACAACGCAGATTCACATCAGATACGAAACTTTTTCATTCTTAATCGAGTTTAATATCACTTTCAAAGCGTCAGATTATATTTTGACAATACCAAACAAAATATTTTTGATGAGATCGTGACGTGTAGACCTATTCATCGAACTAATTCGATCATCATACCGAAAAAAGTAACATCACAACTCCAAAGTGCCGCCAGTAAAAGTCGACTCCACAAAGAGGCATCATTAACGAAAACATCGACGTGTCATCGACATCTTCGATCTCCCGGTAAGATTTATTGAATATTCATCATGTTAATTTTTTTTCAAAAGTCAACATTCGAGGGGCGTTGCTGGAGAGATTCCAGCGTATAAAAATATAATTATGTAGTCGCGGACGCGGACACGATTGCAAATTGCAAATTTCTCCTGTTTCGGTTCGATGGTTTCAAATGTGCGATTTTTGCGGTCGATGGTTGATCGTGCGGGAAAATCGGAAAATGCGATATCTATGATGAATCACGAAGGTTGTGTATGTTGGTTGTAGAAGTGTTAACTTTGTCGTATATGATAAATACTAAGATATGTGTTGTGTTCACAAGACGCATGACAACGTTATTGATACCAATAGTTAATTGAAACTAAGCAACGTTTACGTATATATTATACTCTCATCATAAAATCAACTACCTAAATTGGAAATTTTCTTAAAAGATAAAGTCTACAAAAATAAATTTTATATTAAGGATCCTTTAGAAGTTTACTTAATATAACTAATACAGTTTTTACACCACAATTTCAACCTTTTAAATTTCAAATTCGACCTCTGAAACATAAAATCAAACCTTTTACAAATCAAATTCAAACATCGGAAAGTGATTCAAATATCATTATCATGGTAGTAAAGACTGGAATACAATCTTCGTTTATCATTGAATTCAATTCTATTTTTCAATTTGACTTTGATATTCTCTGTTGGTGATTTTTACAAAGTTTTATACACATAATTAATAAATCAATCTGAAAATAGGTACAATAAATATGTACCCAATGTTCCTTTTATATTTTCATGAAATCATAAAAAAATCGAAAATGAGTAAAATAAATTTGTGATGGTTGAATTTGATCACTAAAATGTTTAATTTGATATTTAAAATTTTGACTTTGACGTTCGAAGGGTTTTATTTGAAATTTGATTTGATTTGTGTAAAGTTGAATTTGGAGTGTAAAAGCTGTATAAGTGTTTGAATATTAAGTATTTTTTGAGTAAATATCATTATCGATGATAAATTATTATTATAATTTGGAAAGGTTTTAACGATTATTATTTTGTTAAATTAAAACGACACTAACGTTGCTTAATAATAAAAAAGTATCTTTGTCTTTTTTTATCAATAACTCACATGCACAAATAAACGTTGACCCACTATACAGCACGAAATTCATAGCGCACATAAATCATTCGAATCAAAAAAATAATCAATATAAAAAAATATAATAATAAAGGTCATGCAAGCCGTAATCACGCCATAAAATTAAAATCGGCAAAAAAACCACTAATACCCACCGCACCACGCTCCGTTGCATGCAAGTCGCGATTCGTCCGGATAACAAGCGGAACGTCCATCCGTCCAATGCCTAATCAAATCGTTTTAACGAATGAAAACGAAAATGTGCCACCGCTTATCCGACATCGATCTAATCCTGCAACGGTCCACGAGCCGTCGACAAATGGAAACAAATCGAAATGCCCGCGTAATTTCGAATTTCCATTGTCATCTTCCGCGATTGCCACACGTAGGACGGACGGTGTGACAATCGGCTCGGACTTTCGCTATCGGATTCAAAATCCGCTTTATAGTACCGTTTTTGTGTGTATGATGTTTTTTGGGTTTTTTTTGGCGGGTCGTTTTCGAAAATTGCGCAATTCGTGTCGTAAGTTCGAAGCGGAGCGTGAAACGAGTGTGCGTTTTGTTTGCGCAGATGTCGAAGCGTTTCGATTGAGTTTTTTTTTTGTATTAGAAAGCATATTATATCGTATTAGTTTAGTTGATTTGTTTCGGTCAGGCTTTTGAATAAGTCATTAAAGAATTGAATACAAAAAAATTCAAAGTACCGACGTATTCAATCGAATGTACTTAGGTTCATTATGTTGGATTTTATAGTTCATCAAAATGTCTACCGAATGAATGAAATTAATGAAAGATTTACGAAGCGAAGAACTGATGTTCTTGACAATTATTGTAACTATCTTGTGTGGCATTCGACTTTTTTTCTTTGGCGACAAAACAGTTACGAGTGCATTAACCTGTGCACTTGTCACACTCGGTTGGTGCTTTCGTAAAAAAATCGACGAAAATTTTCCGAAAGAAAATAATAGCGTTTGTCGAAAGTATGTGCGAACATAATATTTGAAAAATTTCACTTGCTTCCAAAATTTGAATTTAATTACACAATAATGTACTTTGATTCGAACGTATCCGTTAATAATCGTTGTTTGTTGCTCCGTCGCTGTGACGAAAATCGGCGATTAACATTGAAAAAGTAAATAATAATGGAAAATTGCTCGATTTCTAATCGATTACACGTGAACCGTTTTATCATATCAAAAACCGCAAAAAAATTTGACACACAACGTTCTTTTAGTATATAAAATTGCCGTGGTTAATTCTAAGTATGAGTTTTCAGTATCTAGGCCACTTCTTTTGTGTTTAAGAAATTTCGATTTACTCGATCAAAGATTCATAAAATGTTGAGGTTTATTATCGGATCATCTGAAATTCTTAATAATATTGATTAGACAGAATCGTTACCCGTAAAATTTTTATGTTTTAATCACACATTATAATGAAGTATAACAAAAAAACGAATCGAATTATGTTCCGAAGACAATCACGATATGAAATTTGCATAGATACGATGTGAAAATAAATTAATATAGTACGGTAAATAATTTCTCCATAAAAACCAATTGACTGAATTACGAAAAAAATAAAATACGAACACTTTTATAGAACCTTTGTAATTTCAAATTTGATCGGTTCATCGAATAATGTTGTGTAAACCGGAGACGGGCCATCTGCTGCACTCTTTCAGCATCCAGCTGCACTTTTCAACCGAAGATTATTGAAAATAAAGGAGTAAAAAATAGGTTTCAAAAAAGTGTATAAAAAAAATCTGTTTTTTTTCAGATTGCTCAGAAGAAAGTCGATACAGAAATGCAAATCGGAAAATGTTCTTCTCACGATCTTTGGCTGAAATCCATTCGTCTCAGCACAAGTTTTTGTGGTCTGTTTTTCGTTGTTTTTTTTTTTGAACTTCTGATGGCATTTTCTAATTCGTAATTCGATCGACAGTACAATGGTGACGAAAGTTTCTGAAAAAGTCTCAGCGTGTTAAAAAAGTGACTTCGACATTTTGTAGTATAAGAAGATGACTTTGCGGTTTTAATTGCAGGCCGATTGCTAATTTTTTGCACATCCTAATGAAAAATCTATTGTTTTGATATAACAATGGTGTATATGTGCCATCTAGTATTCTATTTATATGTCGCTCATTATAAAGAAGATTTATTTTCGTTTGATGAGAAGCGTGTTTGCAAAAAAACGTTCGTTTATATCGAATTCAATGTAAATATAATTGTAATGAGACAGAATGATTTACGTATATCATTTGATTTTTAATTTAATTTAAGTTACAATGTTTTATAAGTTGGTTTATATTATCTGTATGATAAGCGATATATTAGATTGATAAAAACACTTGAATGGCTTTTAACTAGTTATTTTTCTACGAAAGATAATCTCGAGTGCATAAATGTATGACAATGCTCAATTTGATAGCTTCACACTATGCTTCGAAAATAATATTTAGTATAAATGCAATATAAAGTCTTTACAGATTGCAACACAATACATTTTTGAAAATAATAGTCATCATATGAGCCATTACATATCAGATTTTTTAATCGGCTATGCACGAAATGAGCCGATAAAATTTTGGTTATTGAACAAAATTGGATTCAAACGAAGGAACATTGAACCTAAACCAATTTACAAAATAACGGATCCAAAAACACAAGTACGCTACATAAAAAAAATAACAAACTCACATAATACATGTGAAGATCTAACCATTGAAAGTACATACACAAAAATTACATAAGACCCGCCAATTTTTCAAAACTTTCTCGACGACAAATACGCTTCGAAAAAATCCAAACAAAAACACACGTTCACGTAACAAACATATGGACGGTGACTTACTAGATTTTCTCATGTACTTGCACGATCGTCAAACAAAAATCGAATTAACACTCGTTTGAGGAGCAAATTGGAAAGCCGGCCGACAAAGGAATGATTGATGATCGTCAGTTTAAAAAATCGTCCGATCTGAGCGAACACGAAGCCATCATTCACCGTTGATGAATCGTCGAAGGTTAATTTGGATTTGGGACGTGAAAAAATCGCTTTGCTTTTTGAATGGAATCGGACGATTTTCGATGATTTCCTAATTTCGAGTGTCGCGTGTTTTTTTTCCGGACCGATTTTGTTTTTTTTTTATATATCTTTGATTTAGTCAATGGATTTGTATGGAAATTTTATGCAATAATCTCATTGATCGACTTTCCCGTTTCGAATGTTTATGACTACATCGATTTCCTGCTTTTTTTTAAATTATTTTTGATGTGATAGATCTTTACCGAAACGTTCGGTATAATTAGGTTTACTCTAATATTTTTTCGGTTAATTGAAAGTTGATTACATTTTTTTATAGATTCAATACGAAACGTGTCTAAAATAGGTTAATCGCGTGTAATGAATTTCATTTATAAAAAAATGACTGATTAGAAAATAAATCTATTATTTTACAATATCAATATTTCACATTCGAAATAGAAAATTTAAATATCCTCTCCAAGCAAGCTTAACATATTATAACGACTCCGATCAACAACGAAACCGTTACACGGAAAGCAAAATAAATCGCGAAACATACACCGTTTCGAATTCGAACCGCCATTTATCTCGCACACACACACTCATAATTTCGAAATGGCCGATCTGGCAACCCTGTTAACGATGCACGATGGATATATTTACGTTGCATCGAAAACGTAACTGTTGATATTGTTGACCAAACATCGCATTCTGAGTTCTGACCGCCGCAAAGGAAATGGGCTCGGCTTCCGACACACTATCGAATTGTTCGGATGCAAATGCATCCATTTGCATATGTGGATGTTGGAGGGGAAATTCGGTGGGTTCTGTGGTGTGTTTTTGTCGGATGGAGTGTGTATGGTGTTAGGACAATGCTATTTGTTGGTTTGGGATAAAGGTTTTTGGGTTTTATCGAAAGTTTTCTTGGTGTGATGAGAGAAAAATGTCTTTCGAGGGGTCCCAATTATGTAACATATAAAATCAATGATATGAGGTAGTTTTCATTTATTTATATATGCGGCTCAACTTCAATAGAAAATGGCGTGTTCTAGTTGATTAAATCTATGAATGTTGGAATGTTGAAGGATGCGGTAGATGAAAATACTTTTACATATTATCTTGCAATTCAAACGATAATCTTTCAAACATTAAAATAGACATGAAACTTCAATATCGTTTATCTTGATATAAGATTATATCGAGATTATATTAGTAAATTTCAATCACATTTTAGTTCCTTTCTATGACTGAAAGATTATCATTTTCGTTAAGGATAAAAATTCATTCACACTCATCGCGAAATATTAGTTTATTCGTTTCATAATAACGCAAAAAAATCTGAAAAACAATGAAAAAAGTCCAAGATCATATTTGATAATCATGATAATAATAATAATAATAATAATAATTTTCTAATAATATGTTGTGAAACGGATTTGAAAATGACATGATTTTCTATTACATATGTCGATATATTTTGGTTACCAAATCAATTTTTTTGTGATTCAAACTGAATATTGGAATAGTTAGCTGATGAATTTTCGAATAAAAAATATATCAAAACAATTTTGTCCAAATAAACGTATCTTTGAATAGTTATAATAGCCAATTTATATAAAAAAAATTTTTTAGAAAGGCCAGTCAAATAAAGGTAAAATAAATAAGAAATGATTGTACATAATTCGAAAAACTCCAAAATAATACACAACAAAACGGAGAAATGAGCGACAATTGAAGCGAATTGAAGATTTTCACATAACAAATGACAGTGAATGGATAACGATGGCAAGTAGGAAATAACAATAAAAAAAATTTCAAGTCGAACGTAATTCAGCAAATCTCCTCTTCGTATGCAGTGCACCTGCATAAGAGATTTCCAGCCATTTTGCGTGAAACGTGACGCAATCCGTCAGCCACTTTGTTCTTTTACGCTCTGTTCGTTCTGTTCGAATTAAAAAATCGAAGATTAACAGTCGGTCGCGTTCCGAAACATTAATTTCGGTATTTAAGAAAACCACGGAAAAAGGCGGGAAGTATTTTTCGCCTTTGACTTTTCACGCGTTGCGTTCAAAGCGATTAATTCTCTCATAGAAAATAATCTTAGATGTCGGTTTTTTTCGCATCTTTGAGTTTTCTTGTATAGAATATGTAATGGGTAAGTATTTGATGATTTTGCAATATGCAAATAAGTGCAATTATTTCAAGTGGTAAAATTTTATGTGATGTTTCTGTAATGAACGAGTTTTGAAGATCAATTGAGTCATTTTTTATCATTCAATGTTAAGTCATTGTTTTGTTGTAAGTTTCATGAGAAAAAGTTGATTAATTCATTGACTTGTAGAGGTTTATTCTACGAAACCATTAAAACGTGTTTAGTTAAGAAAAGAGTGTTAAAATCAAGCGATTCATTGTTCGATTAGATAAGATATGTAATCAAATAGTGGAAATGAATTATTAGACATAAACACAAAACAATGATTAATTCATTATAAATTAACAAGAACAACGTGCGATATGTACGATATATCATTTCATAATTCATACATTCTCCCAGAAAAATCATCACCTTCATTAACGCAACAACTTCAAATAAGCATTAACACAATTTCTAAACTCGAAAATGTATGCGCATTATAATTAGATTAAATCTAAATCAACTTAACCGATTTGGAGATTGTGCATTTATACGACACAAAAAACGAATCGAAAGCGAACCTGAAAAAAACAAAATCAATAAAATACAATACAGAAACACTTTCTTGCATTTTTCGCGCAGAGAAAGCACAACTAATTACACGTAGGATGATTCCGAAAATAATCATAACTCTAAAATCTATCGATCTTTCCTCGATCATTACATTCATACCTTAAGAAAACGGCAAATCAAATCCGATAATTTAGCGAACTGTATTATGCAGATTGGTCGACATGCACATCGCTTCGAATAATGCTTTCTCATCATCTGTGACTAATAACCCACCTTTTCTGAAAACGTAATGTACACCTGTCCCTCAATTTATACACATATGAACGGCGCTTTGATGAGCTTTCTCATTATCTGCTTCGGACAAGTTTAGCTATACATGACATGCGTGTAAAAATGTGTATACTTTGATAATGTTATGGTAAAATCGGGGTCAAGATTTAAAGTGAATTTCCTCAGAAGAGTCTCCGTTGAAAGTCAAGATATCGAAAGTCGGGAAGTCCGGTAAAACCTGAACTTGTTGTATGTACTGTTTGTGCAAAGAGAGACTTTAACTGGGTCCGTTTGTGCCAATTGCGATAAAAGTGATGGTGATGGTGAAGTTAAGGATGTTGTTTAAGCTTTTTGTGACTTTGTTAAAATAAAAGTGAACAGGAAGTATTGTAAATATTGATACCGTTTTTAAAAGTTCGTTGACGGTTATTTATTATATATGCATATTAATAGTTAAATTATTTAAATTTTATCAGACTGAATTGTTTATGTTTTTTCATTAAGAGTATGATGTGATTCCTAAATAAATTACATCGTGAATTGATACTAAAATTCGACAATACATTTTCGATGGTGATAGTGAAATAGATAATATTATATCTTATTAACATACCCATAGAAATTAAATTTGTAAAGAAATTCTGTATCAATAAACTTAATTCTATTTATTTTTTTCGGGAATAACTTTGAAAGTATAGAAATGGTTATTCTTGATTTCTAAATATCAAAAGTGAAATTTTCGATGTATAGTAGATTTATTGATCGGGTCATTGGTGTATATTCGTAATATGGAGCACAATCTGGTTCTTAAATAAGTTTTGTTTTATCGTAACTTTCAAAAGCAATATCGGAAATAGTTATTTATAATATATTTTCAGTAAGTGATAGTAAAATCAAGGATATGTTGATTGAATTATTTATTGTTTCACGAAATGTTATATGATCTGGTTTGTAAAGTAGTCTTGTATTAATAAATTCGATTTTTTTTGTCAGTGACATTGAAAATGTAAAATGATCATTTGCGAAATCAAATATAATACCTAAGAATATTATTACTGATTTTTTCAAAGTGTAGAATATTTTTTCGAAATATAATAGCATGTAAAGTTTTTGTTTAATGTCTGTGTTATTAACGATAATTTTTAGTAGATCAATTTGAGTTTTTCGGATAAAAATACACAATCAAGATTTTGATTTTGATGATTTTGTCAGAGGTGACATTGAAAATAGTGATTATTTGTATATTCTTTAAAATTTATGCGTTATAGAAATGCCATTGATCATCGTGTGAAATTGTGGGTCAATGATAAATCAAATAGATAGAAATCATTGATTTTTTTTCAGGAAATATAATGCTATCCGAATCAAGGATAAAAGTCGGAATAGAAATGTAAACACTGTTGTTTAATTGATCATTCTATTGATCTTCATGAATACTCTGAACATAAATATTACGTTCTATTCTATTGAAAGATGAAAGTTGTGAATTGTCTATATTTCTAAAGAATTTTCTTTTCAATTGGTTATTTGTGGAACAAAATGAAAGTCATTTGAGTTCAAATAATGATAATGTATTGAAGATGATATAAAAAAAACAGTTTCATGCTTCGAAACAAGTACGAAGTAAATATAAGTAATTTTTTTTACCGTTTTCATTGTTTTGGATAAAGTGAAAAACGAGGGAAACAATTAACAAAAGTATAAAACGATATGAAGAAATTGCATTATTCGTAAATAGCTATAAGTTAGTCTCTCAGAAAGGTATTCATGATACGTGATCGAATTAGAATTGTAAATTCATTTTTGCTGTTCGTTACGTATAAATATGTTTTCAATTATTCAGTTCAGTAAATAGGAGATTGATAAGTAACTTTACTGCAAGTTATGGCAGTAAAATTATATAAAAAAATTTTTCAATGTATAGTTAAGTGGAGTAATTATCGAAAGTTTATAGTCAATTATGTGAAGTTATTATTATTTATTGTGATGGAATATTTCAATTTCTAAAGATGAAATATGTTGTGAAAATTAATAATTTTATTGAAAAAAAATTCATATTTTCATTGAATATTGTATATACCTATCTACTAATTAATTACTATTATTCAAGTTTTTCAATTACATTTCTCAATAAAACCATAATTCAAGATCAATTTATCGATAAATGTATGACGATATCAATGGAAAATTGATTACAAAGAAGCAAAAACAATTGAATGTACCACAATATAGTGATAAGTCGAACTCATATCCTGGTTTCCTTTTCTTATCACGTAGTTTATACGTTTTCAAAATATAAGTATCATTAGTCATTTAGGCGGCACAATCCTTTGAACTACTCAAGCTGATAAAACAATGTCGTAATTGTTAAATTTACATTGTACGTGTTAATATAATAGAATTTTGATTTTAATTTTCAATTACTGTAATTGAAAATCAACTGTGATATGTAATATTTTTAGAGAAGTTTTCATTTTATTTATTTAATTAATCATTTTGATATTCTTTTAGTTGTGCAAAAATGTCTTCAATTTTAATTGATAAATGGTTATATTAATTTTTATCGAAGTTCGTTAAATTATATGTCTGATGATTTATAGATTTCAAGTGCTGTAAAATATTAATAAATACCATAAAAAAGTCATAACATCATAATTTAATCAATAATTTGTACATTAAATAGAAAGATATACTAATGTTCATTAAAAATATACAACTTATACATAACGATTCAAAGAAACATTGTACGAACAAAAAATTATGAAGATTTCCACAAATCGATAAGAAACTGAATTACATAATCAAATTGCAATACCTTACACGTTTCTAACGAAAAAAAAAGAAATCATCATGATCTTGCATGACTTACGCATTTAACACATCCAATAAACACTATCAATTAAACACCAATTAACAGTGATGCGCCTCATCCGTCGAACAAAGTTGCGAAATATTTTTATTGTTATTGCAATTTTGCCAACCAGCGTAACCGATATTGTTGTTATGAACGTTGCACAATGGCTCAACTCGACCATCGTCTAATCCGAATAATTATTTCGCGTTTTCTGAGCGAAAATACAGCCACTTTTCGACTGTATGATACATATATAAATATTCAACAATACCCCATTGTGTTTCTCACTTCGAAAAATGGCTTATTACAAAACACCTTTCAAATCCCAGGGTTAATATGTAACATTTTTCATTTAAATGAAACCTTTCACTGGAAAAAAAAAACCAACAATAGTTCAAATGTGAAAATTTTTATGGCCCATATGAAGAGTCATTCATTGCGCGAATTATGTAAGT
>JAOXNN020000027.1:3260362-3273468 GCA_028571205.2 Hydropsyche betteni | reverse complement strand
AAAAACCAACAATAGTTCAAATGTGAAAATTTTTATGGCCCATATGAAGAGTCATTCATTGCGCGAATTATGTAAGTTGACTTTTACGTTTTGAATGGATCTTTAAATATTTTATTTGATCGTTAAAATGTAATAAATTTATATTACGGTCATTCATGAATTAAAAAATTAATAATTTTTGACATTCACGACAATATATTATATCATCAGATTAACGTTTTATATATAAAAATATTAGAATTTTTCATTTACTTAGTTTAACATGGTTTCATTCATGCATTTAGAATAAATATTGACATATATTATTCATATACGTAATACAAATCCTTTCACATTGAAAAATCCTGGTCAACAAGTGACCTAGTAAAAGAAACCTCGCAAGAGCAGCATTTTTTCTTTCTTCGGCTTTACACTCTAATAAACATTCATTTGATTTTTTTCAATAGCTTTTCGCAAACGACCAAATAATAAAATGACGAAATCACAAATTGCACCGCTTCAAAATTCATAAGTGACCATTAAATCGAAATCAGATTCAAGGCTCTAAAAACGGACAAGTCGGATTTCGTAACCGCAATTATTCCACGATAATTGTATAAAAACACATCGTATCCTTTAATTGAAACAGGAAACGTTGTTTTTTAATAACGATATTCAATTCGAGTCACATATAACGACCTTCCGATATGAGTTACGCGAAACAAATGTTTTATTCATGAAATTTCGACGCAATTTTTATGAAACGTTCGCAATTAGTCGGTATTATGCGATGCCGATTGAATCTGAAAAAATTTATGGCAAATTCGGATTGCTTTTATTTTTTGTGAATTTTTTTGAATTTCATTATGATCGTTGATAATCTCGGGCGAGTTTTTGACAATCTTGTTTATTGATATAGACTCATTGATATCGCTATCTGGAGTTTTGAATATTTATCTGGAATGTATATAATTTGAATGTTAATCGTTGGAAGTTTTTTTTATTTAATTATTTTTTTTAGGTGTGAAGTGTAAATATTCACTCGAGCTATGCAACGATAAGATATTAAGAAATTTCTTGTATTAGAATATCTAAATAAATTCATTAGCAAATGCGATAAAATAAAAAGAATATAAAGATATCGTGAATAAACTTGAACTGAATTACTATTTATATCGAATCTTTTATCTTTTATTATTTTTTTATTATTGAATCTAAAAAAAAATGCAGTTGTAAATTTTTTTTTTGTTAATAATGCACTTTCTTGATATTAGAAAGATGCTATTTTTTTATTATTGATTATTCGAACAAACATAATTTGAATCATTCGAACTCACAGTAATAGTCAAATATCGATCTCAATAATCATTCAAAATAGGTTTTTATTTTTATTTTGCTTAGACAGGAGTTTATATCGTATCGATTGAAATAGGAACAGATTAAAATTAAAATATGTAAGCAAAAGGCAATTCAAATGAATTATCTAAATTTTATTTCTACAACATATCATTTTATCGAATGTTACATATGCGAATATGATTCCGATACATTTTTTTGATTGCTAACCGATCGGTTAACGAAAAAATTTAACCGTTCTAGCGGTGAAGTCGTGGCCGTTAACCGCAAGTTCATAAGTTCGCATTGTTTTGAATGTTTAAAACCGTGAGAGAAGACGTGTCGTCGTCTCACGCTCTGATCGTCAAAGTTGAACTGCTTTATTGGATTTATTCAGTGGTTTCACATCTTTTATCAATGATTAGAATTTAATTGAGGAATTTTATAAATGTTTTTATCCGTTCTTGAATGTTTCAGTCGTTGTTATTGATTTCGAGATAAGATTTCGTTCCGATTGAAATTATAATGTTTTTAGTATGTTCGGAATTGGAAGTAGTATCAGCAGTCATAAACAATGATTCATATCAATTTATAGAATGTGAATTTTAATGTTAAGCCGATGAACAATAAATAAAACTTACTAAGCGGGATGTTGGTTTTATTGTTTCCTTTTCCTTACTTAAAAACAACGCATCCTTTCGTTTATGAAATGAGTCAAAATGTGTTCCGATTTTAAAATAAACAATTAACAATTACACATATCTATTTAAATAATATATACAGTGAAATTTATTGATATAATATATAAAATGCAACCCACACAAAACGTGTAGTATTTTAAAAATATGAAATAATCCAAACTTTTAACACATAATCCCAATTTTTTTTGATCAAAAATAAATGCGCCGGTAATTGAAGTTTAGCAAAAATTGACTTGGTTGATGAATGTCATCATATAGTGGGCAGATATGATAAGAAATAATAACTGAGTTTCCAACGGTATATCGGAAAGTTCTTGTCCTGCAGTTATCTTTATACGGACCATATAAAACTTTAATGGTGACAATATTTTAAATACACCTTTTACTCCTCAGATAACTTCGAAAAAAATTATCCAAGTCAATTTCATTTCAATAAAAATACAAAGACTCAAAGAAGCAACATCCAACTATATTTTCACATGCAACACACTTTGATAATCACAGATTCACAAACAAGAAGAGCATTCGAGTTTTTTTCACACGTTTGTATCGAGCACAGATCGCACGCTTATCAATACAAAGTTACAAGTTTAAATGTTAACTCGTTCTTAATCTAAGAAGGTCGGTTCGCAAGGGCACTTACCTATGTAAGTAGAAAGCAACCATGATTATTTTACAATTATTATAATGATCGAATTTAAATATCGAATACAATTAAAAGTGGAGTCTCGCACGCGAACTGAGAGCCGGTGTCGTGTCTCTATCTGAATTTCATGGTAATCGTTGGCAGAGTCACGTTTTTCTAAATGCACATAAAATGTTGATTTGTCAGTGTTTAAGTACCATGGTTTATGGGTTTTTTTCAGAAAAAGATAGCTTGACACGATTTTTGTATAAAAACAATATTTATATAAATAAAAATGAATGTATGTGTGTGGGTTAGAATTCCGGGCCTGAGCAACGCCGGGTACCCAAGCCCAATCCGTTAGTTTTCAATAAACTTTACATAAAAACGTATCATGTTTGTATCATATATAAAAACATTACGATTTTTTTATAAAATATTTATGAAATTTGATATTTTGAGCATAGATTCGAATGAAAAAAATAACATGATTTATATCAGAAAATAAATACAAAATCGACATGACAGCATATAAATAATTTTTTTCAGCTGAATAGAAATCATCGTTAATTCGATCTGTCTCATTATGAGAAAAACTTGATAATATATGACGTTAATAACGTATACGTCAAAGTATTCCAATTACGTTGGAAAACGTCAAGATTTTCTTGTTTCACGCGATTATCATCGTATACTTTCAACTCATTCTTATTTTCGATCCAACTGAGTCGTACTAATGAGTTGAATTAATATTACTATAAAAAGAAATCAATTAAAAATTCGATCGTTAAATAATCGAAAATACAATGTCATTGCGTTAATAAAAGAGGAATGTTCATCAACTTCGTGCAAGTACAAGCACGCAACATTACAAAGAAATTCAATTACTTATGGTTAAAAGTGTAATTAAAAAAAATCAAAGTTGATTGATCGAAATTTTCTTTGAATCAGAAATTAAAGATAACGTTTATGGATCTAATAATTCACCTTTAACGCACTTTGTAGTTGCTGATAGAGATATTAAAATGCAAATTCCGGTTTGATTCGAGTGCAAATAATGTAGATTATTTTACTTGTACACATTCGAAAATTACTCGTTACACTTACACCGTGAAAATTAACACGTAAATCATGCGAAAGGCGTAACCCGGTGCGATTAAGCGATAATTTATACTTCTATCGTGTAAATTTTCGAAGTTAACGAGTGCTCTCGAAAAAATCAAATATTCTGTGAATTGAAAAAATAATAATAGTGTAAGTTGTATGTACTTCGAGATTTTCGTATTGCGCCAGTCGGTTGTTATTTCGTTTGTAATATTATAATAGCGTATCTGATGATAGTAGCATTGAACTTTCCAATGTTAAACCGTAATTGGATGAAATTAAGTTTGGAATATGAAAATGTTTTGTATAATTTGTATCTAGGTTCGAGTGAAATTGTCAAAATATTCGTTGGTACTTAATTTCATATTTTTTTCAATCGAAATCATTTCAAAAATATTCTAGTTTGCTGTTCTATTTTAAAATCTGAAAAAAGCCTATTATAAATAATAATCGATTTTTTGTTTGTATACGGTTTTACTAATTAAAATCTTTGAAACAATATATTCAACCATAATATCATCATATATAACAATCAATATTCAATTTCCAATGAAACATCACACAAATAAATTCAAACACTAAAAAATGAAATGAAAACTCACAAATTTTTCGGACACGTTCACCGATTTTCGACCAGGTCGACGATCTTCATCAGACCTTCTTCCGATTCTTCGTCGAAGAGCACACCCGAACTTAAATATTATACTTTCAGGATACGTCGTTTGGTATTTTGAACGAAGAGCGACTTTGGCGGCAAAACACAACCACACTTAACACACTCTCGCCATTGACTGTCACGTGTGAAATCAGCTGTGGCAGTCGCATCGGTACGGGAACTCCACCGGTTCTCAAATGTTCCAGTGTGGAGGGGCCCTTCCGTAGTTTTTTTTCATATTATGTTGAGTTTTTTTCAGTACCTATGAAGATTGCTTTTATTTTTGTACTACTAATACTAAATATAAAATTCATATGCTTAGGAATTTGTTTTTAAATATAAAAATTATTTGCATTTGGTATACACTTGGACATTATTCTGATTTTTATCTACGATAGAAAATTTTCAAGAAATCAAAATATTATAATATTTAAAATTGAACTTCTAATTTTGTATGTATGGTTGAAAATTTGAAAAGATTATCTAATATTATTACATCATTAATACAAATTCTTTGGTAATGGTGAAAGCTTATGACGCGTTTTTACCGAGGTCTAAGCCACTTAGCGTCAACGATCTCGCCTCGTCTATCAAACTGGTGGTCATTGCGATCGCAAAAGTGGTCAGCGAGGGCGTAGTCTGTTCAGTCTTTATCTCACTGTCCCGCAGGTGGTCATTGCGATTTGCTTAGTGGGGAGTTAGCAATAACAAAGTCTAGCTCATAGATATACGTACGTTGGTCTGAGAGCCTCCTCCGTTGACATGAGTAGATCGGTTATTATTATACATGTCTCTTATCGGTGCGAGGTTGGCTTTCGGATAAGGTATATATCCTAGACCCCCAATATTTGATGGGGGACCTTATCCTGCAGTTGACACACAACAGATCGATAATGAGGATGATGATGAACACAAATTATTTAGTTTTATCAAGTACATGATCGTTAAAATTAAACGATGCATGAAACATAGATAAATTAACCGCATATTGCTGACACGATTAAACATGTTATTTTTTCCTTATTATTGCAGATTTTGAAGAACAAGGAAAAGTATTCGAAGTCAGAATTACAAAATTATTTTATCCTTGAACAGATATTATTATAACTGTATATGATGAAATGTCATATGTATATTAAAAGTGTGAAATCCTTTCAAGTTGTAATGAAAATCAAGTTAATTCATACTGCATTTAAATAGCTTTGAATTGCACTTGGAGTTTTTTTTTACATTTTTCAGAAATTTAATCATTTTATACATTCGTACCATTTACTACCTTTAAAAACTTGTTTTGCAAAGCTTGGATTAACTATATCCGATGACCCAAAAAATTACAGGTTCAACCCCAAATATGCATAAAATAAATTTATTAAAAAATAAGAATTCAATAACTCGTTTGTTCATCGAAGCTAATTCAGGTTTCAAATATTTGATTTGAATAATCATTATTTTTTCATCAAAGAAAATTTATTTGATTCTTTACACTAATAATAATTCATTTTAGAACAGGACATTAATAATGAATCGTATATTTATTTAAAAAAAAAATCGAAGCAGCACTCTAACGGTACACACAGTTTGATGTTCGCATCTTCGGAACAAGTTACGCCGTTAGTTAACTTTACATCAGTGACGTAGATAAGAGCGTTTGAATAGAGTTATTTATCGAATTAACAAAAATGAAACACTTCATTTTCGTAATAATTTTAATGTTATATTATATATATGTACAAATCACTGAATCGATGCACTTAAAAAAACCGTTCAAATTTTATACCAGTACGGGAGAAAGAAATGTCGAAATGTAATAGAAAAAAATGATGTACAATCTGTTTTCTAACGATGTCAATTTATCAATACAACAATGAAAAACTTGTTTTATTCTCTAATTGGATTCTTTCTCTATATATCATAATCGCTACAATGACTACTTTCGTAAATAAAAATTAATGTTTTTTTTGTTTTAATAAACTGCATTGCCGTTAAGAATGATTTCGAAAGTATATAGATTCCATTTTTGTTTTATTGCTTCTAATTTATATGAAATGTTCCGATTCAAATTTTTATTACAGTATGCTGCTCACATATCAATGAAAACATTATGAAATTTCAAAAAGTGAAGACTTTTATGTTAAAATAGATAATACTCGTAAAAATCTACAGAAGATTTATACAATATTTAATAGTAAGCACGTGTAATAAATTTACTATCAACAAATAATTAATTTCAGAAGTTAAATAATATGTAGCGTTGTTATTAGATGGATAAGAATATGTACTATTTAACAAAAAATAGTTGTAATTGGTTCAAGAACAATCGTATTTTTTCCTTGAAAAGAGCTACAAAACTTTCAACGGTATCTAAATGGTTCCGTTTTAAAATAAATATCATAATATATAGGCTGTAAAAAATACAAAAAAAAAAACATTAAAACAAGATTCTTTACAGATTTCCAATACATTTTAATTAAAATTTTCTAATATCGTACATATAAAAATATGCGCAACTGGGCGGAGTCCACATAGGAAATTGCGCACGAACTCAACAAAAGCACACACAAAACGAAACCCATAGAAACTATTTACGTGAAACTTGGCTCTATGCATCACGATAATGATGGACTTTCTTCGGCCTTCGGTTTCAAAATGCTGGCCGATGTCACGAAAGTGATAATGATACGAAAGTGATAAACGCGCGCGGATAATGGTCGTCTCGTGGAAAATGGCCGCTCGAGTTAATGCACTCGATCGAACGCTTAGATCAGATTTCGCTTAGGCTTCAGATCAGATTTGGATAGATCTGAAATATGCTTATTTTCTATAGTTTATCTGATCTTGAGGTGGATACTTCGTTCAATGAAAGGGTAAGTGGATAAGTTCGTTGAAGGAAAATGGGTGTTTTTAAGGTAAAGATGAATGTCATGTTTCAAAGTGGAGTTATGAATTGAACTGTAAGAATAGTGGTATTCATAATGGTATATGTAATGGTAATGGTATTCATGTTGGATTTTATAGAAAAAGTAAATGCATTAAGTGAATTGAAATTTTTGATTTAATTATTTTAAATGGCGAAAAGTTCGTTAAACAAAACTGAAAATTTCTTAACGAATATTTTCACGTGCCTGTTGAAAAAAATTGATTTATTTTTTTGTATTTTGAAAATAATATTTTTATTTGATATAAAAATATATGGTAGATAAAATCTCATCTTGATATCAATATAATACATGACGTTCAAATCCAAAATATATCTTAATTATCTTTAATAAAATTGCCAACACTAACATTTTATCTATCATATAAATAACCAAAATTAAAAAATAAAAAAAAAACTAGCGAAAATCCAACTTTCCATTTTCATTATCTAATTCCAAAATTTTTCAAAAATTAATACCATCCAAACACAAACACCGATCGACCGAAAAAACCAACAAATCGGAAAAATTCGCCGATAAAATCTCGCAGACGCGGAACAGCAAAGAAAATTAAATCAAACCCAAACAATAAATATGAACATTATCATTACCATTATACTATATTCAAATTTGTACACGGAGAAAGTCATGCGATGTTCACATACGTAGTTTTTCCGAAATAAAAGAGCGCGTTTTTCTAGAAACATTCTCACGTTTATCCGCGCGCCATAAAACGTTGCAGTGTGAATTTTACGACCGTGTAAAATAATGAACTATTTTATGTGATGTATCCATTCCGAACGTTTTCGATAAATATTCAAATTTTCGTTACGTGTGGGTTCTTTGAAAAAAAGTTGGGTTTTTTTTATAATAAAGATGGCGAATCTTTATTATTCGGTCGTTGCGTTCGCTCGATGTACCGTAAAGGGTCAAATGATGCAAAAACTGGAACATCGGTCGTTTTTTCATATCAAAATCTAGATCGTGTTAGTTTAATGATTTTATGTTTCATGTAATTGAATTTGATGATCCTATACAAATCGACGTACCAAGTATTAAAACGAAATTTTTTTTAATCAAATTAAAATTTTAGCCAATATAACATTGAAAATCTAAAAAAAATAATTTACAATATCATTTTAGATACTTCAATAAACAATAAATACATACATAAAATTTTCCTAAAAAAAATATTTGACTGATAAAAGTCGTAATTTGTATTAAACGTTTATACCTCTATCAAAAAAAGTTTGAATAAAACAAAAATATTCAACGATCGAACGATCAAGTTGATTCCTATAATTAATCTCGAAATCGTCAATGAATAAATATACATAAAAAACGAAATTCGGTACGTGAATATTTGAATTAATGAAAAAATAAATTAATTGTTTAACAAGTCCATTATAATTTCATAAGATATATCATGTTACGCGTCATGCTAGGTGGCGTAGAAAAAAAAAATAACGAATTGCGTTCTATACGTAAATAATATCGAACTGAATGGTTTTGAATATTTTTATACTCGTTCCTTTGAGATAATGTGAATGTGTATTTTATCCGAAACCGCAAAATGGCGCAATTATGACTGTGTAAAAATGTGCCGCGGTCGTCGCTTTCCTCGTAAATGTTCTTCGAATTGGAGAAAAAATGAGAGAATTCGTTTCGATTTTTTAATATTTAATAAATGAGGTGAATGCAATGCTCATTAACTCGATATCGTATTTTTTTATTAACGTTTAATGTTTAAATATGAAATTATTTGAAGAAAACTTTTCTTTATTTTTAAAACGATATAAGTTCCATTAAAAATCGTTTTTTTGTATGAATATTAAAAAAATCTAATACATAAATAAATTCTTCATTATAATTGCTAATTAAGTTTATATAATTTGTAGATAAACGTATATGAAACATGTGATTCGAAGATGAATACGACTTAAACCACACTCGAAAAAATGTCTTAATTACTAATTAACGAGTTCATAAATGATCTTTAATTAATTTTTTTTACGATTTTTCATTAAATTTTGATTTATTATTTCATTAAAATTTATACTCATTTCAATATACAAAAGACAATTTCAACGAAATATCAAAATACGAAGTGAAATTGCAATCATGAGAGAAAACGATCGCTTCAGGGATTACAATTACTATATCCGTCAAGTTCTCAACAATTTACAATAAAATTCTATCCGTTTCAAAAATTTCTAATTATATATGCATTTTTATGAAAAATTTGAATGCAAAAATAATAAGTTTTCATTGCGAAAAGTTGCAAATTATATTTTCCCATTTTGTATAGCACAGTTCTGTAATAATTGCCAAAGTTTGAACGGAACGTGATAAACAAATTGAAACCGGATGAAATTTAAAAAAAAATGTTGTAATGATTCAGTTTACGTGAACCGGAAAATTACCTCTTTTTTAGCATATGAAAATTTACAAAATAAACATATTTTTTTTACTAACAATTAACATTTACAGGTAAAGTTATGTAGTTGAAGAAAAATTTAATTTTGTCAGCTTTTTGTCGAATTAAGTTATTATATTTATTCGAATTGATTGTTAATTTGACAAGTTCAGGTGGAAAAGCAGCCGAAGGAATAGCCTGAATAATTTGCGTGAAACTTATCCGAAGAACCAGCTTGGACAAGAAACGAAAGCAGGAAAACCAGATCGAAGAATTAATCTCAATACAGTTGCTTTTAAATTCACTCTCGTTTGACAAATTAAAGTAAATTATTACTTTTACATATTATTCTATTGATAAAACTTTGTATATAAAATGTAACGTATTCAGGTTTCATTTATATTTAATTGAATATAAAATTCTTTGCATAAATGTAAGTCATTTTTATATAACTATTGTTATTGTATATATGTAGATGTTCCTAAAAACTTTTTGTTTTAGAACAGGCGAAGAAATAATTCCACATTTAGAAAGAAATTTCTCCATATTTAGTAATAATTATATAAAAAATTTAGATGTGATATAGTTGTTCGTATATTACAATGGTCTGAATTATTTAATCAAAATGAATTAGATTAGAATAAAATTATGCAATAATGAGCCGTGGGTGATGTACGGGTCGTCGAAGATGGAAACAGAACAAACAGAAAAGAAACTGGGTTAGAGATTTTTTTGCGAAAGAAAGTCAAAAGAACAATGGCGACGCGGTTAACAAGGCGGTCATGGGGTTATGAAACGGCTATAAAATCCTAAAATGTTCAAAAAATTATATAATGCGTATTATATTCTCTTTTTAGGGACATAAAAAAGGTCAATTTGAACAATTTGATCTTGATGACCCTTTATAAAATAAAAAGGTGAATTCACTTGGTTGTTTTTCTTCTCCTTGTATTGTTTGATGATGAAATTATTATATTTTATAACTTTTAGATTATATTGATTTTATAATAAACATTACTTATTTAAAGTATAATTTGTAATACATAAAGAAAAATTTTGAGTTTCAAATCGATTTGGAATTTTATTATGATAAATCGACTATTTTTATTTCAAAATAAAACCAGAAGAATTTATCTAAAATAAAAAATAATCATGTGTATTTATTAGTTTTGAAAATAATAAATCAATTATAAATACATAATACAATGTTTATAAGTTAAAGTATTTTATAGTGTTTAAAATAATATCCAATGAGGTAAACAATAAAATCAAATAACAAATAGAACGCCATCTTACAATTGATCCAAAAAGGGTCACATGCATGAGTATTGACAATACTAAAAAAATGTTGAAAATTATATATTTTTTTAATTGATCGTTTTTGATTTTGTAGTCTCAAAAAAGTACTAGTTTCATTTCACTATTAGCAAGGACAAAGAGTCTAAAAATTAATACCATTCTAATAAAACCAATTCGAATGGTCACCTTAAATAATCAATTTGAACCACCCAACAAAAAATCAACCATCATTTCAAAATGTCGATCAAAATCGAACATTACAAAAAATCACTCCTCCTACCATTGTATTTTCATAATAATACATTTGACATTCGAACAAGAGGAAAATATTACATTTTTATTGAACGCAGGTCAAATCTGCATACGAAATGTCATGGGTTTCGCGCCATTCGTAATGACATTTGGGTTGTTCAGCCATCGACTGTTGCTGGTGGAACTCAAGAGTCAAATCAGCCTTTTTTCTCGTCTTCAGCAGGTAATATCTTAATTATGTATTTATCAATGATTTATCTCAAAGGTAAGTGTTTAAACACAAAGCATTGATGTCCTATTTTCAAATTTTCAATGTAAAAATTGTTTGTGTCGACTGTCTCATTTTGGCATTTTTGTATTCTCATAGTGTTTTGATCAGTGTAAAAATCTAGGCGTGTATATGAATTATGTTTCATGTATATATATTAAATATTATGAGTTTTATAATGTTGTATTTATATTGAACTGATTTTTCTATGGAGCTTAAAAAGTCTTTATAAATATATAGTTTCAATAAGAAGCTGAATGTTAAGTGAGTCATTCAAAAAATTATTTATTTCATTTCTTTTTTGTAGTGAAAAAGAGCTCACAAACACATAGTATATTTTGATTTTTAATAATTATTGATCAGTATATGTTTGTTGGCATATGTATATATGTTTCGTTGACAACTGGATTTTTATCATTTTTCTTCTCATAACCAGATTTTTTTTTGACTCAATATTATTGAGATTTAAAGATAACAAATTGTAAGCACTAAATGAGCTTCAAATAAAATATTTATTATAACTTAAAAAAAAATGCCTCTATGACAGAAAACGAAGTCCAATACATATTCCTTCTCGGCCGACTGACTCTTGTGAGCTATTTTCAAAAGTCTGTATTTTATTTTTTACGAAATTAGTTTTCCAACCATTGTCAGAATAAATCATTACCGACATTTTAAATTTATTGAATCTTTGAAGATTGTGAAAATATATTGCATTAATATTTAAAAAGAGAAGCACTCTGTTTTATCCATTACATATAATATCTCATTCAACATCTGCGTATCTGAATTGGCTTATAATTAGATGAGTCGTAGTAATACTATATGAAACAAGAACTTTGAATGAATATACACAGCATTAATCTGAAATGCTTTTTATTTATAAATCACATTTAATACATTCTGGTTGTTTTGACGAAGGTATCGAGTATGATGTCAAATCATGGTTTTTATCATTTTGAACTTCATTTCTATAGACACGTAGCGTTATATTGAACTTTTATATGAAAATCTCTCGAAAATGGAAATGTTAGAATTTCCATCCAAACGATTCATAAAAAGACTCGGGAAATAAGTAACAAAAAACCGTAAACACTATCATTTTTATTTAAATTTCATAACAATACAAATATTCAATCTAAAAATACAAGCTTATAAGTAAGGTCTTTCCATCGGAGTTTTCTTGCATTTGTTACTCGACTTGCGAGGCAACCAACGATGAAACGTTGTATGAGTGAGTCGGGCCAGCTCTTTTTTAACCACCATAGACGGCAGATGGTTTATATGGCGGTATGAATCTTGTACGTGCATTTTCAACGGGGAATCGGCGTTTTTATCGGCAAGGACGATTTCGGGCATAGGACGCGTCTGCTCATACGGCACTCCTTCTTCAGGATGCAAAGCTATTGCGGTCGTTCCGTCCGAAGTCAGCGTTATTTTCCAATTCGGACTGGTGGAGTGATTTCGCATGAACGTTCTGAGTCCGGTACGCAACATTTTGGAGGTTATGTGTGCTCTCGATTTTCTTTTGACAGCTTTGGTTCTAAAATATGTACA
>JAOXNN020000027.1:3239437-3258428 GCA_028571205.2 Hydropsyche betteni | reverse complement strand
AGTCCGGTACGCAACATTTTGGAGGTTATGTGTGCTCTCGATTTTCTTTTGACAGCTTTGGTTCTAAAATATGTACAATATGTAATATATGATCCCCCTATAGCGTCGAGATAGGTTCGACGTTGTAGGTGAGAATTTAGCAAATCAATAAATGAAACATTTTAATCTTTTTTTTTCGGATATTTTTACGAGTTAATTGTTTTTTTCAAATACATTTGTAAAAAAATTAAAAATTTGAATATAAATGCATTTGAAAAAAATGACGTTATAGGGGGGACGCCGAAGACATTATAGTAGGGAACGTTATAGGGGGGATTACTGTAATTTGTCAACATTATAATAATTTTTTTGATATACTGATTCTTGGACGTTTGCCAAAACGATAATAGCATATTCGTTTCTGAAACACATCGACAGTAGCACACACTTCACTATAACACAAAAAACCGTACACTTACAAAAATCAATTTTCCGGAAAATTCCAAAAAATATTTTCGAAAAAAACGACAACAATTTTCAATAATATTCGAAACATAAATCCATTTAACCATTTTTTTGTTGAACCGAAATAAACCGAATTTTTTTTCCCGGTTCAGTTCCGGTAAAAGTTTCGGTTTATAGCGATTTTCGGTTGTGGTTCTGCCTCCAATTGTTCTAAAACGTTTCGTGTGTGCTATTATCGGTGTGTGCCAATGTCGTTTCAGCAAAAGTTGATCATCACTATAAAATATTAATTCTCGATTTTCTTATTTTTTTGATCGTGTAAATTAATAAAAAATACAAAAAAAACGAATTTATGGTTTTTTTTATTTAAAATATTTTTTTAAATTAAATTAAATTATTAATTATTATTTTTGCATCGTTTTATTTATCAATTGGTTAAAGCGCGATTTGCGAATAAAACAATGTACCTACAAATTAAAATTTATATCATGGTCGATATTCATAGTTTTGATACCTCGATGCGATTTGTACATGAAACTGTCAAGCAGTCGTCAATGATCATTGCATCGTATTTTTTTGTCTGCGTCATTTTTCCATTTCAAAATCAACCAAAATCGCGCGTTTTCACATCGAAAAACGATCGAATAAACCGCGCCCAAACACTATTATGATCACTTGGAACACTCCCGCTGCTGGAAGTGTCCTTTTCTTTTTATTTTTCTCCATTTAAAATGGATTATCAGCCGTATCCATCCGATTCCAGGATATCTGACGTCCAAGACTTCGGATCCAACCTAGACATATCCCAAGATTCTACCAAACGGAGAAGGTTTGTAAAATTGACCAAATTGCGCAAACAATCATTCGTATTATGAAACCGATTTGTATTGAATGTGTATCATTCATTGATTCCAGTTCATCAAGATCTATAAAACGGCGTCGTTTTGATGACGAACTAGTCGAATATAGTTTGGGATTACCGGGTGCGTCCGTTCCAAAAGCAGAAAAGAGAATTCGCACGCAATCCTATTCTAGTCCGTATTCAGAAATGTTGGCCGCAGGACACGTAGTACAACCCACTCCGGCACCGTCCACCCCAACACCAATAGATTCTAAAAAGAGGAGCCACTCCAAACCTTCAGGTTCTTCCAATAAAAAAAAGAAAAAGGCGCAGCTAAACCAATTGAGCACGAAAGATTTGGGTCGGTGGAAGCCCACAGACGATTTAGCTTTGATAATAGGCGTTCAACAGGTAATATCGGTCTTTTGTATCGGTTTTGTGATTGTGTTTGTTGATTTATTGTGTTTTTCAGACTAATGACCTTCGTATGGTTCATCGTGGTATCAAGTTTTCTTGCCGTTTCACTGTAAACGAAATCCAGTCTCGTTGGTATGCCTTGTTGTATAGTGCTGAAATAAGCCGCGTGGCCGTCGCTGCGATGAAAAACCTCCATCCCGATTTGGTTGCTGCGGTTCGAAGCAAAGCATTGTTTTCTAATGGTGAAGAGGAATTGTTGTCCACTTTTATAAGCGTGAGTATCGAATTAATATATGTACTTTATTTAAATTAGAGGATATTGAATTTTATATGGGAAATATTTAATTTGGGGTGAAAAACCTGTATACTGATGGAAACTGTTTTCAATTTTTATTTGGTTTTGAGCCATTTTTTACAGGTTAAGTTTCTGGAACATGTAGAGACTTGAGTTTACTTTGAATGGGATTTTTTTTAATAATTCTTAAATATTCTTTTTTAGACTTTGCATCCGAATATTGAAAATTTCCAAGAATTGCTGGATCAGAACCCGACAATATTTTATCCTACAAGAACAGCTAAATCGTTAATGGCACATTGGCAATTATTGAAACAGTACAGTTTGTTGCCTGATCAAACTGTGCAACCTTTACCACTCGGTGATTAATAATTATATTTGATTTTTTAGTATATTTTGATGCATATTTCTTTTAATTAATTATTTTTTTCATATAGGGGACAATGTCTTGAACTTTTCTGATGCAGAAGATACAGTAAACGATACTGAACTCCAAGAACCCAGAGACGAGGCTCTAGAAACCGAACTTAGTATAGCTGACAGGTATATTGATTTGGTATAGAAATTTTACAAAATCATGTACATTTTAAATTTACGAGTTGATTTTTGAAGATGGGCCAAAAAAGAAATACGGCTTTTGGAGAATTCTCTTGGCCGATGGCAAGTGTTAGTCGAATCTGTCGTCGGCGGTGTTTCTCCAGATTTCGATAAACAGACACTGGCTGTCCTTCGCGGAAGGCTTGTACGATATTTAATGAGATCTAGAGAAGTATGATAAGATATTATTAATCAAATATAACCATGATTATATTTGTTATTATATGTGTAAATATTTAACAGATTACGGTCGGTCGAACTACGAACGATCACAATATAGATGTAGACTTGAGTCTTGAAGGACCCGCTGGGAAAATTTCAAGAAGACAGGGTACAATTCGATTGAGGAACAGTGGAGACTTTTTCCTGGCCTCTGAAGGAAAACGTCCGTTTTATGTCGACGGGCGTCCTATATTACGTGGAAATAAAGTGAAGTTAAATCACAACAGCGTTATCGAGGTGAATTGATTGATATTTTATATTATGAACTTATGAAGGGCGTTATTCATGTAATGTTTATTTTTATTAGATTTCTGGACTTCGGTTTGTGTTTCTCATAAATCAAGACTTCATTAATGCCATCAGACAAGAATCTGTTAGAATAAATATGCCTATACCATAAAAAAAAAAAACACCAAGAATCATTATCAAACGAACACTTTATTTGGTCTTTTTACAACATAAATCAATATAATGCTAAAACATAAAAACCAATAATTTTTGCGCTAAAATATATAACAAACACAACTTTAAACTTAAATAAACGTAAATAATAAAACATCCCATGTAAAAATATAAAATAATCAAACATAACAAACGCAGTACCTGTATTTTTTCTATGGTGTGATATGAAGATGTGATGCATCTTAAGAAATAATTATTTTGTATAAGCTTATACATACAACTCAATAAAATACCATTGAATTGTTTACAAAATATGTTTCAAGTGAATGTATATAATAGCTATGAATAAAATTTAAATCCTATAATAAAAATCACTCTTATTTTAGTAAACCCAAAAACTTATATACAAAAACAGCAACCACTATAATTATTATGCTTTACAAAAACCGTACAAGTAAAATGGGATGAAGGAGCAAAACTTACATGTTGTACTAGTAAAAACATCTTGTGATTTGTAATATAAATTAAAAAAATACATAAATAATTTTGGAATTTTTTCAATGAAAATATATTATTCGAAATCTTGTAACAAAGCA
Organism: Hydropsyche betteni; assembly: GCA_028571205.2. Classification (NCBI taxonomy): domain Eukaryota; kingdom Metazoa; phylum Arthropoda; class Insecta; order Trichoptera; family Hydropsychidae; genus Hydropsyche; species Hydropsyche betteni. The sequence goes on along the minus strand of JAOXNN020000027.1, from coordinate 3,254,614 downwards.
TACAAAAAACTGTTTATATTAATTCAAGTTTTTAACAAAATAAATATCTGTATGCGTGTTTGCAATTTTTCAAAATTTTATCAATGCATCATCTACATTATAAAACTTTCAATCCGGTTATCACAATAAGGATATGAACTAGAAATCTTTGGTCCCATTTTTGAAGGGCTTTTAAACGACTATTTAACGAATGTAGTTATCAGCAAACACGCATACGTTTCAACATTTTCACTAGCATATAAAATATGTATATAAAGGCAACAATTGATAGATATTACAACATATTACTATTATAAATATATTTATACACTTTAAATAAAACAACACCCTGCATTAGTGACAAGTAGTTCAAAAAAACATTAATGCAATTTCATTATCACAATACATGATTACAAAAACGTGTTATAATTTACGTCTAAAAACGCACACACAGTGTAGTAAACTTTGAATAAAGTAAGGCACTGATGTTAATCTGTGCACATAAATTTATAATTTGTACTAAACATATACAGCACACAAAACACGTCAAAAGACTCACCATACGGTCGATTTAGCTTTAAAACATTAAATTGCATAAAATTGATATGGTTAAACAATAACTGCCTTATTAACAATTAGAATTTGCCTGGAATGATCTGATATATCATTGAAGGTGTACTCGAAGCACCAAAAACTCCATTGTGTTTCTGTCTTACAAAAATATTTGGAATATTAACTAAAGAGATCATATGAAAAGCATTCTGTATAAGAACGAGAACACGTTTCCACAATAGTTTCATCATACAAAATATATACACGTTATGCAAAGTGGCAGTCCACAATATGGATATTGTCGAACTCTAAAACACTAAATGTGAGATTTTAAAAATCACTAACGAAACGTTTACTTTGAATCATTGTAAAATAGTTGATCATAAATATATTTCTTTTTATTTAAAAATATTTTTTCAACATTTGGCATATTATTTTCAATATATAAATATATATATTACGTGCCAAAAATGACATATATCCATGACTAACGATAAATGATGATTTCTATAAATATACATACAATATATAAAAACAAAAATAAAATACATAAAAACATCTATAAATATATTAATATTAAATCTGTAAATATTTAAATATATTAAACACACTTGTTTGATAAAACTTAACGATACCTAAGGGAGCAACTAAAGGAATGTTTTATTTGGAATATATTTATTGGTGGGATAAGCTGACTAATTAATTTATAACTACGACTATTTGTACCCTTACAGTGAAAGTGTCTGAATATAAATTTCACATTCATTCACGACGGGAATAAGCATTTTTAAATCGAATTATTGGTATTACTGGCATAGTTCAGCCTTGTTTCAATTCAGTACTGATATGCATTCATTACATTTAGAATCATGTGACTAGTTATCGGTACACAAAAACAATGCATTAGAATCAACGAATAAGGCGATCCCGACTGTTGAAAATATCACTTCACACAAATTAAAAATTGTATATCTCGTTTAATATTCTTTGAAAATATTAAATACACAATTTTTGTAGTATAATTGAAAATCAAATATAAATCAATGCATCACCGAATACCACTAAGCGCATTAGTGGATTTATTTGCGATGAAATTATTTTTTTATGTTCTAAAACATAATTGTAAATAATCGCATTCATTTACTTTTCAACATTTTATCTATTGAATTGTTGCGACGCAGACAAACCTGAGGTTGCCATTTGTTTTTAATGACGAGAGGTTTGACTTTGTTTGGTGTACTTGTGTAGTGGGAGCCTTCTTCGTTTCTTTTGATTATCACTTTTGGGATAGACTTCTTTTTCTGTTTTTTCAATTTCATTTTAATAAATGACATGTTGGCTTCATCTAAATTCTTTAGAACGTCCTCGAATTTGGGTTTAGGTTGTTTTTTCGGCAATGTCATCCGATTTCTACTTCGACTTTTATCTGAAACGTCTGTTTTCGCATCACTCGAACCAGATTTGCTTTTACTTGATTTACTTTCAGATGCAGATGAGTGATATTTTGTATTTTCGTAAGAATCATTTTTAGTGTTTTTCATTGATTTCTTATAATATTTTGAGGATTCTTTTTTTATTCCATCTGACGAAGAACTTTTCTTACGTTTTGTAGAAATAGGTGGTGATAATTTTTCTTCACGAACTCGTTTTTTAAAATGTTTTTCTTTGTCATTCAATCTTTTCCCAATTATTTTAGTATCATTTTTGGAACTATTATCAAGTTTTAGTTTGATTGGATTTCTAAATTCTTCATTGGTTTCAAATAAATTACAAGAATCAGAATTTTTTGGCATTTGCATTTCTAGCGAAAATTTGTTAAATTCATTAACGTCATTTGAGTTTTCTTTAATGTGATCTTTGTCACTTGTTATAAAATTGCTATTGGAATCTTTTAATAATTCATTGCTACTATCGTCATGATTATTAAAATCGATTGATGCGGAATTGCTTTCATCGTTTGAGGAATGCTCACTCCACGCAACAGAAGGAGACCTACAGGATTCCGTGGAGTCATTGTATGTTTCATCGGGAATATACGTTTCATTAGAGAGAGGCATTTCATCTTCTTCATAAACAGTTTCTTCTGTCTCTTCAGTGATTACGGTCTCTTCTGCTTCGACTGTTTCTTCTGCGGCGACAGTTTCAACGCAGGCTATATCGTCGATCCAATAAGCGCCAATTTCTATTTCGTTTCCATCTCCCATATTGAGTTTTTCTCGAGAAATCTCCGAATCTTCTAGTGCAACTCTAGATATTTGAGCATCGGAAGAAAGATCGTTTTCCGAATCGATTGCAGCATATGAAAGTTGCTCATCGGCTCTTATAATGACATAATGAGCGTCATCTTCGTCTGAATAAAAGTCAGCTTTGTTACTTTCGAAACTGATGTAAGCTTCTTGTTCGTCCACAGGTACAGCTTCTAGTGTGACTTCACAATCATTGTTTTTAAATGATATTCCGTCATTATCGTCTACGATTAATTCGTGTTTTGACAAGTTATTTCCATTATGGTCGTTTTTGTCGATTTTTGATAAACTGTGTTCACTTTCATTATCTTGCACAAAACTCTTTTCAAATACCATTTGGAATTCGTCATATGTAGATTTTTCTTCTAAACTTTGATTATCGGTTGGTATGTTTTGATTATCGTCAGAACTTTCATTATCATTTTCTTCATTAACAATCGCACACGTCATACAATCTGACTCATTATTTTTAGTAAACGTATTAGTTAGTGAATCTTGAAAATCAATTAAAGGTTCACTTTCTTCAGATATTTCCGCTTCTTTGGAACAACATTCAAGTTCAATCTTATCATCTAATTTGAATTTTTCAAAATCAGACAGTTTATCCTTATCCAGTATATTTTCATTTTTATTTTCTTCAGTAATGGGGGGAGTTTCACATTCGTTTGATAATCCATTTGAACTTAAATGAGATTTCTGTTCATCGGAGGCTTCATATTCTTTAGAATCAGACTGAGTTTCACTGGTATCAGATTGATTGTCACTAGAATCAGATTCACTATCACTCGAACTATCACGGGATGCAGACGTAGTTGAGTCATCTGATAATTCACAATTATTTTTGTTTTCTTCACCCAACAAAGGTTCGTTTTCAAGAGATTTTTCCGCAATTAATTCTGGAACATCACTTTGTTCAGAAGTATGAGGAAGATCGTCAATTTTTTCAGTTATCAATATGGAATTTGTGATTTCCTTTTCGACTGAATTAGAATCCACATCATTTTCGAAAAATTCAGATTCAATAATAGGCAAAGAAGATTCGATCGGTGATTTTATCGTTTGTTCAACAATTACTGGGCTTTTTCTATTCTCAAGAGTAATGTTAGAATCAATTATTGAATCATTTTTAGCAATCGTCAATGGCTTGTTTGACATAACGTTTTCATCCGGTATTTTGTGGTGTTCATTTTTTGAATTATTTTCACGAGCAATAACACCAGAATTTATTACAGTGCTAGAATTTTCAAGAGTTATTCCGCTTGATTTTACAATGACTGAATTATTTTTATTGGTTTTATAACTCATATCTATAACAGATGGATTAGAAACGCACTGTTCAGGATTTTGTTTGAGCAGTGCTTCGTACTGACAATCTATAAATTCAGGATGAATATCACTTACAGGATATGACGATTTGAAATTTGACTCTTTCTTACTTTTAGTGAGATCATTTTGTCTATTATTGTGATAATGATCTTGATTTAGGTAATTGCTATTTGATGAAAAGTTTTCTGGAACAAACGGATCATTGTTTTGTTGAAAAGATGAGTGCATAATTATTGATTTTTTATTATTTCGCACATCTTCAGTTTGCGTTTCATATATTTTCAATTCATAGCTCTTATCGGCTAAGTTATTTTGATAACCGTCTGTATTATGAGCTGTCCCGTTCAAATGTTGATTTTGTGTATAATTGAAAGTCGGATCTGGGACAGTATATTGTTGAACATTATTATTTTCCGAAACATGATCTTTTGAAAAATTCGGATATTCCAATTCGTCTGTTTTCTCTATTTGAATGGTTATAGAAGCGTTGCGACTAGAATATAGCACACCACTTTTACTATCTAAATATTGTTCACAAGTTTCTTGATTATTCTTGTTGATATTATTGGAATCATTCCTGCAAATAACAGTCCTATTATTTGTATTTTCTGGATTATTTTTTTTGTCTTCGTTCAACGTAAGAGCAATATTTATGTTGGTAGTTTTGTTCACACTTTTTTCTTTGTGTGGTTTCACAAATTTGCTATCGACAATTCTTTCTGATGTTTTCGGTGGGTATTGTTCAACATAATTAGGATAATGCGGATTGCTTTTTTCTGAATTGATTGAGATATTAAAGTAATTATTTTGAGATGGCACTTTATTGACATAATTCATATTCAACGAATCGGCCTGTTTGTAATTTTGTTGTTGGAAATTCACATTTGTACTTTTATATTCAGTTCCGTAAGGGCTTTTGAAAACTGGTTGACTGCAATTTGGTATACTTTGTCTTGAGCCAACGTCAACTTGAGGAGTTTTGTAATCGACGTACGCCGAATTCATGATGACGTTCACTTTTCCGTGAGTGTTCAAAGTATACTGTTGTAAATTCTTTGCATCCGTATAATTTGTATATGTAGGATTTTGTTTTGTATAGTGAATTTCTTGTTTTGCGTGATTTATTGGTATTTCAGTCGTCATTTCATCTGTGTTGATGATAGGTAATGAATTATAATTTGATGGGATATTTTTATGATTGATTGCACTCATATTTGGATGAACAACATTGGGATAAGATTTTTTCTGATTCATCTGATTTTGTAGAGGCAAATAATTATTATTTATCACTTCAGGTAGAACTTTTCTGCTAACTTTACTATTATAGTTCATATTTGCACTTTTTTCACTCTTTTGAGTTTGAATTTGAACATTATTCTTATATGGCACGGTAGTAGGAGTTACACTTTTAATTTTGGTTTCTTTTATGGGCATAGTATTATTAGGAATCGTAACTTGTGCCGGAATCAAAGGTTTGATTTCAAAGTTACATCTCACTTCTTTGTGTATAACCGATTGACTGATTTTTGCTTCGACATCCTCAAATTCACTAGTGAATAATTCTGGCTGAGGCACTTTCATTGTTGGTTGTACATTATTTCGATAGGTATTATAAACCATAGGAGTATCGTTTTTAGCTTGTAATTTTGTCGGATATGGGAAATTTATATCTTTTTTACTGTTTACATTAGTCCTATTAGGGTTAGCAACACCAACGTCTTTTATATATTCTGGTAACTTTGTTACTTTTTGTACGTGTTCATACTTTTTGACTTCTTCTTTAGAAATCACAGTTTTATCTAATACGTACAATTGTTCAGGAACATAAGCTTTTTCAGTCTCACTTTTAGATTGCATACAATTTTTGATAGGCTCAGCAGTGGTTCCTTCAGCGTTGGATACTTTTGAATCTTCATAATCTTCATTCCAGTTTTCGAAAAACTTTCTCACGTCTAAAGATTCTTTATTTGCAGACTGTGACTTTCCTAAAACACTAGTTTTGGGGGACAAAGTCTCTAAACTACTGGTACTTTGATAAGGTCGACTGCAACTTTGACTATAAAAGTCCTTTTTGGCATTGACTTGATATTCGGCACTCTGCCTACTGACCGTCGAGCACTGACTAACATAACCTCCGTCTTCTTGTAAAGTTTGATACGAATTGGCAGCCATACTGTCGAAACTGGTATTCGACCCGGCGGGAGATATAATATTTGGCGAAAACTCGGTGGGTATTCTCGCCAGCGGGTTTCCAGACACAAATTTAGAATTATAATATTTATGCGCCGCCGGGTCTACTTCGTAAGTTTTTTCACTTTGCCTGTAATCGACCGGCTTGTAATACATGGGATTTTGGTAATGTATATTTGGCGATCTCGCACTGTAATCATAACCGGGCATATTATAATTGGCAGCGTGATAATTTTCGTTAGGATAATGCATATTAGGATAAATCGGAGTCCTGTAATGGTTGTAATAGTCCATTTTGAGTTTATTTGGATCGGCTACTTTGGCGTTGACTGTGTTCACATCGTACGGTGGGGGCATATATTGTTTCATTCTGGCGTGGTAAGGCCCGACAGGATGACCATACTTTTGATCGATCACCCCGCACGGAGCGCTAGTTTGTACTTTGGGCGTAGGATAAAAAGGCTGAGGGTGTCGAGAAACTTGACAATATTGCAACTCCTCTGCTTGAGTTTTGGGCCTCTTTCTCTGATCGATGAACGTGTACGGATTCTGATAAGAATACTGATACACATACTTCTCTTTGACTTGTGGATACGGTTCGTACCTTGTTGCGATCGGCGGCCGGGGATAAGCGACGCCGGGATATTCGTAAGGCACTCGTTCCGGCATCTTCTGGCAAGCCGTCTGGTTGTGCACCGGATACCTTTGATAATCGTAGTCGACATTGAACGGTGCGTTCAAGGGATAATCAACTTCATATCTTTCGTAGGGGTGAGGTTTAGTAGCGTCAACATGTCGATGAGTTTGGGTGTATACCTGATGGCAAAAAATTAAATGGTCAGAATTTTAATCGTTTTGGTCAGAATTGTAATCAAAAACGGTCAGAATAAAACAATGAATTGCCGGAATAAAATAATTTAATGGTCAGAATTTAATAACGAAACAGTCAGAATAGGTTAGGGTTCTTAATATTATTCTGACCATCTATATATATAAAAATGGATCTTTGTTTGTTTGTATATATATATATTTGATGCCGTTTCACTCCAACACCGTTCGACCGATCGCCACAAAAATTGGCATGTATATGTATTTTTTTTCGAGAATGTTGCTGTTTCATTAAAATCATTCTGCAACTCGATCTGACGCTAATTTATGATGAAAAAAAATTCAGTACTAAGAGTCGAAGATCTCACGTTTGTTGAATTTAGTTGCCTTGGTTACGCAATTCATAGAATCATATCTATCTGTTAAAGTACTCCACGATCTTCTGTTATGCTTTATGTTTTTGTTTTAATGAATTTAAATTAAAAAAATAATTTGATTTAAAATTCAGGTCCCGAGCAACGTTGGGTATTACTGCTAGTTTAATATAAATTGTGACAAACCCAGTTAAAATTCTACCATTCAATATTTATTCTGACTGAAACATGATTAAAATTCTGACCGATATCACATACATTCTGGTAAATGGGATAAAAATTCTGACCAAAATCGTATTCAAATTCTGACCATTTAAATAGTAGCCATACCTGATGGCAAAAAATCAAATGGTCAGAATTGTCATCACGTTTTGGTCAGAATTTCAATCAAAAACCGTCGGAATAAAACGATGAATTGTCAGAATAAAATAACAAATGGTCAGAACTCAATAACAAAACGGTCAGAATAGGTTACCTTTACTAATATTATTCTGACCGTTTAATATAAATTCTGACAAACCCAGTTATAATTCTGACCGTTCCGATTGGAAAATGATAAAAATTCTGACCAATGTCAAATAAATTCTGATAAAAGGGACAAAAATTCTGATAAAAGGGACAAAAATTCTGATCACATAAACACTAGCATATACCTGATGCAGCTGCGGATGTTGCTGAATGACCTGCAAGGGCTGATGGGGCTGATGGGGCTGATGTATCTGATGACGCACGTTCATGTCGGGGTGTCTTTGGGGATAGGGCTGCCTGTCAGGTCCGATGACAGCGCAGGGTCTGTGATGCTGCGTCGCGGCCACCGCAGGCCTGCGCTGCTCGGGCTGCTGCTGCTGCTGCTGCTGGTGCTCCATGTCGGCGCGCGGGTCATGTGTGCAGCGGCAGGGGGGCGCAGCCCCCGCGAAACGGAGACTCCGCTTCGGCCACGGCGCGACTTCGCACCGCTCACGCTCGCCAACCTCGACTGGCAAACCGCCACCTGCGCATTTGCAAACAAACGTCAAACGTAAATAAGGCGAGGACGGATTAAAATTAAAAAAAATGGAGACCCCGAAACGGAGGCTTCGCAGGACGGGCGGATTAATGGACTCGCAAGGCGACCGCGAGGGACGGCGCCGCGGTGGACAGTGTCATTTTTTTGCGGTTGACAGGTGTACGTCAAAACGTTATGGCCGTTTCGCGGCGTCGCTTCGGTCGCCGGTCGTAACGGCGCGTTTCGCGTTCACGGGCAAAAAGTTTGATCCGGCGACTTAGCGTTAGTAGTTTTTTTTTTATACGTTAAACCGTTCAGATTATGTCTCATTGGTATTTAAATCTTTTGGTGACGTGAGGATTAATTTAAAAAATTATTTGTTTATTCAATGACGCGACGTTTTCGAATTGTTATTTAGAGTGTAGTTTTCGAATGGAAAATTAAAAATTTGGTAAGTTAGAGTTTTACATTACTAAACTTTAAATTTTGAAATATTGATTCAATCGTACGTATATATTTGTGCAAAAAAAATATTCACTTTTTATTTCATGTTACGAAATGTCCTTAAGTACACAATATTGATAGTTACTAAATCTGCATCATAAATAATTATCTTTCAGCATTTAAACTTATCTTGTTTTCAGATAATAATTTTTTTTAATTTTCGATAATACCTAGAGATATGTGAGGTGCGTTGAAACTAAACAAATTTATTCTTGAATTTCATACTATTATTTTTTTTATATAAGATTCCGAAAAATGTTCAATTTATTAAGCATATTTGAAATTTAAAATAAAAATACTACATCATTATAATACTACACCATGCAAATGAAATTATATTTTGTCATCGAGTACTAAAAAATATATCTCACATTCACTTACAAACAACAACTCATTGTCAAAGTTCGATTTTGCACAGCACTTGCACTTTTGCCAGGGATTACAAGATTTATAAGTGCAAAATCTATTTTCTAACAAGATTTCCTAGTTGTATAACGACTGTTACGTGTAATGTGCACGTATTATGCAACAAATATTTCGATTTAGTCCGCCCGACTTCCCGGCCGTGTTAACGCGACATACATGACTTTGGACTCAACATTCGTATGGGAAAAACGTCGAAAAACATGCATTTGCATATCTCGAAACGGACAAGAGTACAATCATAATCATATACAACTTATAAGATGAGAATTTACGGAAAAATATTGGACATTAAACATTTTTTTAAAGGTATGAGTATTATGAAATAACCATTGAATGATTTTAGGATATTTATATGTTATTACTTTATCAATTTATTAAACACATCTTTTGTTGGTTTAACGTAGTAAAATCAAAACAGAAACGATATGGAAACGTTTCGAAGAAGCATTTGTTGTTTCATTGAACAAAAAAGTAAAATACAAACCGTGTTATCGATTTCTATGCATGTACTGTGATCATCAAAATTTGTCCGTGCCCTACATATGAGCTTCATAAATATATTAGTGGGTCGATTAATGTGCATGTCGGAAAATTATGTGCCAGTCTGCAAAATGTATCAATCGTAATTTTATAATATTTTGTATCAGAAGAACTTCTCTAAAATGCAAAATAGGTAAAAAGTTGTTTAGTGTTATAGATACAACTAGATAATTATATGAGTATTTATACGACAGTTTGATTTTGTTGAATGTACCGATTTTCATCGAATATCTCATTGTAAGTTAAGTGACGATTAGATTACATAACATTGTCCTAAGTAATTTTTTTTCAGTATTAAAATTCTTCATGAATTAAATATTTCGCTTCATATTGAGTACATTTGATCATTTTTTTTAACAATATTCGAAAAGACAATGACACACAAGTCAATAAAACCTCGATGAAACAATATTTTGAATCTAAAAAAAATATAATAGTCACAATTTTGAAACCGAAATTAGTCATTGCGCGGAAACAACAATTGCTATTGAAATTATAAAAATCCAACATTTCCGTCAACACACTAAACATTATGGAAATGGAACAAAAACGATTGCGTTAATGTAAACTATAATATGCATGTTATTGAAGTGATACGGTCATCTGGATGTAGGCAAGAGATAAACTCGAATCGTGCAGTTTGCTTTTGTAATGGCGAAGAACATTGGTTTGTATTTTGCATGTCGGCGTCGCTAGACCGTGAGAACATTTCGTATTTGCGAACGGTTCGATTAATAAAATAGATTTATGTGTTTGCTAAATGTGTAACGTTACAAAATAACGATGGATATGTTAAAAGGATATTTTCGAAAGTAGCAATCCAAAACAGGGTTGTTTTTATTTCATTGGTTGTCTCATTTTCGTCATACAAAACAAGCGTTATAAAAAATTCATTATACTATATTGATTGTTAAAAATGTCTTAATTTTTTACGTTTCAGGAGTATATAATATAAAATTGTCTATATATTGAACCCCCCCCTTTAACGTCCTCCTTATATCGTTCAAATGTATTCAAATTCCTAAATTTTTTTTTTTCAAATGCACTTGAAACAAGCAGTCAACACGGGAAAATGTCAAAAAAAATTAAAATCGAAAATCCTTAACTTCCTATAAATTGGAAAATATCTTGACGTTATAGGAGGGGTTTACTGAATAACATATAGGGGCGACTTATCTAGTTCCGTAACTCTAAAAAAAAAAAAATGTCAATTATACAATCGCTATCACGGAATTAGACGTCTCAGATTCAATCATTTGAGATGTCATACAAAATTAGCAATGTATCACAACATCTAAATAAAAGTTCAAAAAAAAAGTTTGATACTATATGATTGCAAACTTTATTTTAATTATTTAACAATATAATACAAGATAATGACAAACAAGCGCATAGAAATTGGACAAATCTCCCCTACAGAATAAAACTCATCGGCGTGTTGAACTGAAATTAAAATTCGCAATAAAAAAAACAATTTTTTTTACTTTCGATAAATTTTTCACGCAATCCATAGATTTTTGTCCAACAGCACGTAAACAAGACACAAAGGTGAAGTGCAGTTATCTGCAACGTTTTCTGCTTGCGAAATGTGTATTCGCGAATTGTCCTAACGAGGCTCGCGTTTGGCGCGCCATTAGCACCTATTGCACAATGCGTGTAGCGGAATGCATTTTACCACCGTTTTTGTATCTGATATGTCGCGTTTTGCATGTGTGAAAAATGTTGGAATGTGATCTGTACGATTGGGAGAGGTTTGATTTAGAAAAAAAAAATAACAGTGAGATTGGGTAGTCGAATCTGTGTTTTGAAGTTGATCTTGTGTCTGTAGATTATGAATTTTACGTTGAAAGAAATGTTTTATAGTTTGAGAAGTGTTGTGGTGTGAAAAAGTGACATTTACATGTAAATTTATTGAGTCGAGTTTACAATTTTCGATTCGGCTAGTCATCGTGCGGTGATGTGCAAACTAATTGTGAAAGTTTGTAATAAAAAACTGAAATTGATAGGTTGCATACATATTGCATTCATTCGATTCGATTTCTGAAATATTCATTTAGTAATACGGAAATTTCATTAAAATCTCACTGAATTTAGCCATTAACTTATCATCAATTTTTTTCACCTACATCATTTCAAAACAGCGTTGCCGAGTCTATCTAAACTGAAAGAAGATAACGTCCATTTATTCCCAAGTTTTAATCATTTTTAATTAGGCACAAAACGAACAGACATTAATTTTTATTACCCGGAGATAAAACGCAAACAACAAACATATTCAACGCGATTTGTCGAACGCACTGGTGCCATCTATCAAAATCCAATCCAAACACACCATCGATTAAAAAACCCATGCAAATATATTTCCCATAACACCCACAACTATCCAGCCACTCCACCATGAACAAACACACGAAAAGCCACAACCAAGAGCATCCCACCACATGCGCATGTGCACCATCCGCACCTGAAACGCGACGACGCCAAAAATAATGAACCAATTACACTTTTTCTTGATCCTCTGGATGACCAGGTCTCGCATTTTGCTCCGAGGAAACTGCACAGCTCCGAAATCGTCATTTGCGCGCGGATCTCGAATCGGCACTGATGCGGCACACGCCGCAGCTTTCGGAGGTTTCATTTTATCACACGTCCATATGTGCACAATGTCGTGTTTGTGTGTACGAATTACGATATGTGATAATGGCCCGGCGAAAAGATACCCGGCGGGGTCTGGCGGAGTCAAAATTCGACCTTTCGGAGGCATTCGGGTTTTGGTGGTGGTCGAATGTGGAGTTATTGGAGTTTGATGGTTGTATGATGGTGGGGTGGTGGGAGTTGATTTTTTATAGTGAGTGTTTGCCCGTTTTGTGTTTTGGTTAGGTTTTTTGATGAACCGACGGGATTATGTATATTGAAGAAGTTAATTAATGATATTTTTTGATATTATTGAAACATAGTTAAAAAAAGACGGTATATAAAAAAACCAAAGCAATGAATAAATATTTAAATAATATATTGTTTATTCTATTTAAATTTATGAAAATGGACTTCGTCACATTTACTTTGAAAAGGTACACTATTTTGAAAAAATTTTTTTTTTTCAAAAGTTAATGATATTCCCGTTGAATATATACAATATATTTTTTATCACTTCAATGTCTATAATTTTCTGTAATAAAAGATAATTTTTGGATTTAAAAAAAGTTTGAGAGTTCTGTAAAATTTAGTTTTAGTCACTTTTCAGTTGAAGACACATGTTTGAAATTATTGGTTATCGATTGCAAAATATTATAGTTTTATTTTTTTTATTTTTATTATTTACTATAGATTGAAATACCATGTTATTTGAACCCATGTGAAACCGATAAAAAGTTAATTTTGTGACTCGATGATAAAAATAGGTCACCGTTTTCAGATAATATGCATACGCGAAGAGTTCAGAGTTTATCAGTTGCAAACCATGTTATGATTAAATGTATTTTTCTCGTCTGTTTAAGTTTAACAAAATTGATCAACCTTTACGTGTTATATTACAAATATATCCTCAATTTCGCAGATACGAAGTTATTTTTGCAAATTTAATTTTGTTATTGTAATTTTATCAAATCCGTGCGGAAATTTTAATAAACAAATCATTAAAAACGAAAGCATGTAAATGTAATTATAAAAAAAATATCTTATTGTGTTTCTTTAATTCGAATCATAGTTTTTGAAAGAGTTGTGATCAAAGAAATAATCATATTAATATTTCAAAATAAAATCTAACAGCAAGTAATACTTTGATGTGCTATTTCTACAAAAATAGAAAATTATTTTTTTCAGTAAAAAAAATTGAGTATTATTTCAAAATACTACATAGAAGATTATCACATCAAGTATCATTGGCCGATCGAATTGAAAAGGAAACGTATCAATTATTTAATAATAACCATACAATTATATCACCCATAAAACGAGACGAATCACATAAATCAGCTCGCATTAGAAACTATCAACTTTTCCCAATCGATCCGATAAACTACCACCATTACAAAAGCACAAACCATCAATTCATATAACGGGTTGCATCATCGAATCTGGAGCTGGCTCTTGCGCACTTTGCGGCATAATGGCACAGCATAATTGCGATTTTTCTGCAACTTGCCCAACTGCACAAGCGGAAAACCACACAAGAGGGGACACTATATACGGCCATCGCGTAAGAGGTGGCTTCACAGTAAGGCAAAAGCCAAACTCGGGATCACTTTCGCTCGGCGACGTAACGAGATCAGGCTCATGATGAAGGTCTCGGAAATGTCTTCGAGGATGGTCAGGGTAGTCTCGTTGTATCGATGGAACGGGGGTTTGAGTGTTTTTTGATGGTTGCAGGTGGTTTCTGCTTTGGTCGTTCTGTGTTTGGCTGCTGGGAAGGCGTCGCCGATTGATTACGGTTTGGAGTATGGTGGACATGGACTGGTGCATGCTCCGGTTCATCATGAGCCTGTGGTGAGTGTTTCTTATAAAATGTGTCGTTTTTTTTATATTTGGGTTTATTGTATATCTCTGAGTATTGAAAATGTTACAATTTTTGATGAAAATGTAGTGAAAAAATTGTCAGATTTTCAAAACTCAATATGAGACGATTGAAAGAAAGAGTTTGATAAATTTAGTAGTACTGATTTTGTGTCTACTGTTTAATGTTTCACTACTTGATTCTTATCAAGAATGTTTATATTAGTCATAAATTTTAGAATTATTATACTTCAACAATGATAATAATCTGAAAAGATAAAATATAACAGAAATTTCATCACAAATAAATATAGTCCGATAATCGGTATGGAAATATCACCATTTACTATATACAAAGTCACCAATTAAAATTAGAAAGCTTTAGTTTCACGATGACACACCTGTTTGTACATAAATATTACATTTCAATTACAGGCATATCCAAAATATCAATTCAACTATGGCGTGAAAGATCCACATACTGGTGACATAAAAACGCAAGAAGAAGAACGCGATGGAGATATCGTTAAAGGTGATTTTACAACTATTCAATACTTAAATGCGTTTTAAGTACCATTTATTTATTGTAATAATATTTTATAGGAAGTTATTCTTTAGTGGAGCCTGATGGTTCTACAAGAACTGTTAGTTACACTGCAGATGACCATAATGGGTTTAATGCAGTTGTCCATAAAAGTGGACACGCAGTACATCCTCAATTACAAAAGGTAATTTA
>JAOXNN020000027.1:3214226-3236983 GCA_028571205.2 Hydropsyche betteni | reverse complement strand
ATTATTTATTTTTAATTATATTTATCAAACAAAAGGTATATATTTGAAATATTAGAGACATTCATCATAATTAAAGTCAAGTCGGACCAATTTGTAAATTGTTTCATGCATTTTTAAATATATTAATTCGATAATTGTTTTAGGGATGATTGATTAAAAAAATGATGGCGATACAATAGTAATTTTTCATGTGAATTATAATTGAAGGTTTAATTTTTCATCAATAAAAATTACTATATCTATAGTAAAAATACGATTAGTACTTAAAATTTAATCAATATAAGATAACTTATCAACTCCATGTATTTTTGGCATTTTGATAATTTTTATATTGCGAAATAAACAATCGATCATAAATTAACACACAATCTCTTTCTATAATTGATAAAAACGTTTAAAAAGATAAATTGATTCAAATTCAAGCATATTATTATAATGAAACCGAATTTGTATTACAGATAGCTGAAGAACCTGTTCACTATGCGCCTGCCTACGAGCAAGATGTCCACTACGATTTTCATTGAGACTATAAAACAAAACTGTATTTTTTGTATTATTTAAAACGAAAAGTATTATTTCCTTTCGATCTCAATTGCCGTCTTCACTTAAGCTTAAGTATTACTCAATATATTTGGAAATGTCGCGAATGTATGGCGACTCATCGATAAATGGATAAATCAAGATTATTTGAAACCGAATGGTACTATAACGAGTTGTGTTTATCTTTTGATATTGTTAAGTTGATAATAAAGATAGTTAAGTATATAAATGGTTTTTTCAATGGATAATTGACATTGTTTTTTATGCGAATGCTAAACGTTATGACATCATTTGATTGTGAGATAAATTCGAATGGACGATTTGTAATTTAAATTAAATCATTTCATATTGTTAATTTAATTCTTTTTAAGTCTTTGTATTGCTGAATTACATTATCGTAATTATAAAAGATTAAATATAAATTACAAATCTTCACGAACAGACATGTGGGTGTTATACAATTAGAAAAAAATCATAATAATGTACGACCATCACACGATTTTATATATAAATTTGAATAAAAATTAAGCAAAGTATGCTTTCTTATTAAAATAAATATTATTATTTTTTTAAATCAAAGTGTCAAAAGAAGTTTGTTGAATTAATTCTATTAATAAATCGATCATTATGCGAACTACCGAACATCAGATAAAATAAAATACTATCGATAAAAACACCCGTATAAACGATACTGGAATATTAAGAATTTTCTCAAAACTAAAAACAACATATAAATACCCATTCTTTCAACGGTTTCGCCAAATACAATATTCAACTTGCAATTAATTTGCATTGCCCGTTTGTAATTGGACTACGTGGAAAAAACGGGGCGCTATGTGTGGGTGCTCACGTTCGATTTTATTCTTCTTTTAATTTTATATTTTTATTTTCAAGGAGTATAGAATCAAAATTCACGTTTTGAAACTATTTTTTTTATGCAAAAAGTATATATAATTAATTTCGAGTTGATTTTTTATTATATATTATAGGAAGGTGTTGAATTTTTTTTAGTTAGAATAATAAAATAATTTTATATGTAGGTACTTACTATTTCAAATTGGTTATTTTTTTAAAAATGTATGAAGATGAATATATTGGATAGCTTTTTTCCGTTTTCTTCACTCAAAAAAAAAAGCGACCGCTCAAAGAAAAAGCGCGAGCAATAAATAGAAGACGGCCTACAATTATATTCAGCAAAGGTTATAAATTGCGAATTTTGAATATACCTCCCTCGTTTATTTTTTTCGAATAATTTTTTTAGATCGTTTATATTTCGTCGCCGACTTTTTCGACCACGCGTGGGCAATGCGTTTCCTTGAGGCTTTTATTGTTGCGCTATTGGGCGAAAGCACAATGAACCCATGAGAAAACCATGAACTTGTCGATCAATGAAAAATCATATTAGCGCATTCGAAATGGCGACTGCTTCATTATGCATGCAAATTTTTGATAGTTTGTCTGGGCTGTCGGGAAAAAAATTGGTCCGATTATTCGGTTGTTGGTTAAGATGAAGTCGTTTGGCTATGCGCGTGGACAAGAGACAAATGAGGCATTGTTAAGTATATTTGTATGTTTAAGTTTTTCTGTGTTGATATTATCTTAATTGTTTGGGTGGGTTTGTTTTGTTAATAAGGAGTTGATTTTGAGAGAGCTTTTGGTATAATGATGTCATTAGAATTGTTCCCAAATTATTGGATGTCTATTATTTGTGATCAATTCATTAAAACGATAAAATTTTTCAAAAACCAACATCTATGAATGAATAATCAATATATTTTAACGTTCATTAATTATAAGCATAATAAAATACTGCCAACACTTTCAATTAGAAACGAACGGTCGATTTTATTAAATTTTCAACTTAAAAAAAATATCATAATCGCAGTTGGATTGAGTCATTGAATTTTACGATCATTTTGAATGTCTTCGAAAACATACATTTATTATGAAAAGGAACGTAATCCCACCGACCGTTTGACCCGAGCCCACACTGAATCCTTTTAACGGTTTCACAAGAATGCTTTTGGAACTTTAAATCTTATGTAATTGCCCTGACAATAAAATTCGAATAATATGAACGAAATTGTGCAATAAAACGGTAAAGTGAAGCATCCAGGAAGTTCTCGGTTTATTTATGCGAGCCAATTTCGAAGGAAAAATGTACCACGCATTTGCATTTTCAGCGAATAAATATTATATTTGATATTGACTTGTATATGAATTTATTATAACAGATGTTTTAAGTTATCTCAGAGTTTGAATTTGTTAATCATAAATTTTGTATGTTTGTCATTTCAGTATTATTAATTATAAAAGAGGAAAACTTTTAGAAAATGAGTTTTCAGTAATTTTTTTATAAAAAAAATTATATTTATTAGTGATCATAAAAGATAAAATTTTAGATTTTATTTTGTTTCTGAATTTTACAATTAGTTCAGTTGACTTAAATTCGAAACAAAATTTACAGTCGGCACATTTTCTTATAACCCACTCTCGTAACGTTCAGTTTTAAATTATATTTTATTGCTTGTAAATTATAAAATCGTTAATAATAAAAGACATATTTGTCGATTCAATTTGCGGAAAAAAACCCGACGAGTTTTCACCTAATTCTACAATTTGAATTTAACGACTTATACTTGACGAATCGCCCCTTTTAAATAAACATTTGCATAAAATTATAATAAAATATCCGAGTTAACCTTTTATTTCGGATATTAAAAACTCCCCTTTTTTATTAGCGGATAAAAGTCATTTAGATTTATTTATGGTTTTCCGTAATCGATTAATTCGTCTAGATTTTGCAGCGATGTTGAATAATATGATTCTATCCCAGAATATTTGTAATATTTCTATCAAATAATTTGGCGACAGTTTTTTCATTTTGAATTCGAAGTTTTACAAATTGTAAATTTTACACTGCAAATTCAACTATAGGAAAGTATTATTAATGAAATAAATGTAATTTATTACTATGAACTCTTGTTTATTTGTTGAGTTTGATGGATAAAAATTGTTTTCTAATTATCTGCATTATTATTAAACTGAATACGTGTATGAAAATTTTATGAAATTTGGATGTTGAATAGTCTCAAATATATTAATTTATTGAATGCGTCACATATCGTTTAGCTGAAGTGATCCGTGAGAACCATTTTATAAAACCTAACCCATCAACTTACAATTTCAATAAAAAAATTAAATCAAAATTTAATATTTCCTCCAATAATAAATAATTTAATAACAACCTTTGAAAAAAATACGAAAAACCATTAAAATAATTATTCGAATACAAACTATCACGCCAACCGGCAATATTCTCGCCAAAAACAATTCCGAATACTTAACGAATCATGTACAATATGATTTACACCCAATATTACCAATAAAATATTCCTATAAAGATCAAAAACTGTTAACATATCGCGCCAATAATATCGTCCACATAACAATCGGCGCGTCAGCGATTACTATAAACGGACATTAATTGTCCAAATTTAACAGTGGGTGGCGAATCTGATAAGGTGTGCCGTCTAAATTATTGCCATGTCGATATTTTTGGGAGCACGAATCAAGTTGTATAATATTGAATTTTTATCTCGTTTATAACCCGGGTCGGAAGGCCCACGCGCTTTGCCCAAAACGTCCGAAGTGGTAAAAAAGTCGGGACCCCGATGTCGATTTTGAGTTATTTACAATTCGAGGAGGCTTTGTTGTCGCGAATGGCCGTATCTGAATGAACTAATAAAATTTAATAGGGGTGTTAACAAAAGAGTCGTATTATGCTAAGGTAGATTCGTATTGAGCCGTTATCTTGTATCGAAGATTGATATTTTCCGAATAGATTTTTCAATTGTTTCATGCAATATTAATATATTTATGGATGTAATGAAGTCGTTCATACCTGGAAATATTGCGATTGTAAATAATATCCGGTTCAATTTCGTGTAGGAAAAATATATGGGTATTATCAATTTTTCTTATTTAATTTGCATTTTTGAATATTTTAAAAACGATAAATCGACTTCACGTGCTATATCAAAACATTCTGATTTAACATTGAAACCTTCAAAACCATCACTTTAAATCATACCGTTCCGAATAATTGCATAGAGGAAACAACGCAAGATCCTCCTACGCACACCTAGCGCTTCTCAAGCTGTAAACAACAACAATTCATTAACTCCACATATTGCGCAATATTTTTGCACAACTTATTGCAATGTTGCGAGTGTTATTGACCCGATGTCAAACGTCAAACAAACGAGGGCGTGCCTGACAAGAAAATGACGACCGTCGACAATATTTTAACATCGAATCGTTACACTACACTTTGTGTACTAATACGAGGAGATAAATGATCTCCATGCAATAATATGACGTTCGGTTCGAAGTTTTCGTCTGTTGGCGAACAGTTTAATACAAAGTTGAGTTGTAGTTCTTTTGGCGTTGATTAATACAGTGATGATCGTGGATACGCTTGATTTATTCGGCGTGTTAAAAATCAGTCATCCTTTATTATATTATTATGATATTTTATTGTAAAACAGAGACAATGAGTCGATGAAAAAAATGGGCGTTTATTAAAATATGTACGTTGTGGGCGACGCAAGGATTAATCAAAGGAAAAGGCGGAGTTTCGCCCATATTTTATATAAAAAATGTATTGTTTTTTCTTTCCGAAGAAATTCGCGTAGATCCTAAATATATCAATGCCTTTGTTTAAGCATAACGACCCTCAGGGTTCAAAAAATATTCCATTCACGTGCAGGATGTTATTTTTTTTTCTTCGTTCCGAACGAATTTATTTATCCATATCATCCGTTTAGATCTCGTAAAAGACGACGAGCTTACGCAACCGGCTGTTATAAATCACAATATAGCCTCAACACCTCATTTGTTTGCATAGATCCTCCTACGATCTATGGATCCATACGAATCTGGATTCCAAGATCCACGAAATGGGCCAGGGACTCTTCGCTCCATAACCGGAGGAATGTACGCCGACGCCCTTAACATGTGGAAATTTTAATTTTCTCTTTCGGAATGATCGATGGACTTGTTCGATATCGATAATGAAATCATGCATAGATCTATTACACAAAATATAAAATGAGTGATGTGTTTTGTTGAAATTACGTTCATCATCATCATTCCGATTATGATTTCGCGTTTGAGATGTCTATCGTTGGTTCATTATGAGTCATTAAATGATATGCAGTTTTTTTTTTAAATTCAGATTGTTATTTTTTTGTATTATTAATGAATGTATAGTGTAGGTATAATATATTTTAAAATTTGCATAATTTCATAAAATTAATCATAGGAGTCGAGACATTAACGTCAACCATAAAAAGGTGAAATTTTAATCTGATAAAGTGCAAAATAATCATAAAATATTTACCTTTGCGCCAACATGTCGCCGATGAATATTACGAATTTATACATTCAAACAATATTTTTGATAAATAAAGTTAACGAGCAGTTAGCAAAGTGGTCACGTCTTTATGCGAAATAGTTCTTCTGGGAAATCAGATTTTTCGACATGCCAACCTTATTACGCGTCGCTTTTATTCAGTCACGTACCGGCTTTTATTAATACAATATTTCAAAACGTCCTTTTCAATGCCGACTGTGTGAATGCGATTTTCAGTGCGGACCGGACCAGACGAAACCTCAAATGCTACTGAAAACGCGTAATGAATTTTTCGTAGGGAAAAATGATAATCGTTAATGCGGAAACGTACGTCGGCAAACACAGTACGTGAGGTCAGTGTGTGTATTCCAATCAAACAAATTACGAAATATATTGTTTTTCGAATTTGTTATTGGAGCACAATCATGTATATGCGAAATGGAGGATGTTAATTTATTATTTTTCCAGTCGCCCAAAACACGCGTCTAATGTTTGCATCGAATACTCATTTATTTGTTATTTTAACATTTATAGCAAACAAAGTAACCGTTTTCGATCGTTTTCCATGAAAAAATATTATTTTTATAACGGGCACTCGAAACGGCTTATATAGTGTGATGTTTGATCTTTTTTTTGCTGTGAAAACATTCGAAAAAATCACGTTCATGTCCCGGATTTTTGGCGTGGGCGTTATTAATACGATTTCAATGAACGTGAGCCCATATTTAGTTCATTTTTATAACCGCTTCCTTATTGCTTTATTTCGGAACCGATTTCGTGGGGTGGATGATATGGACACAATGAACCTTTAATTACTCCGGTTTATTCTTATAATGCCAAATTGTATATGAAAGATTGCCACTTCGGGATAATGGTAAATTGATGTGTCCTTGATTTACACTTTTACGATGATCTGATTCATCTAATAAGACTATAGTTAAAATGTTTAGAAATATTTTTCCCAGTTTATATTGATTTGAATTTGAAGAAATTTTTATTTTATTATTGGTTTTTATTTTGAAAAACGGAGAATTCCAGATGTGACATTGAACTATGTATACGGTCATTTTATACGTAATTGTCGCACTACCGTTTCTAGTAAACTTTCCGTGTTTTTCCTCAAAGCGCTTTTGAGATAACTATAATTTTGAGCGTACGTGTGGACAACGAGATGTCTTATTGCAACAAAAATGGCAAGGCTATGTTTCTTGAAATTTTAGTACAAAGTGACAGATTGTCAAAGGTTTTGTATGCTTTTTAGTGAAACGTGCGCAAATGTAGATCGGACAATGGTTATGGCTTTTAAGAACAATCATATTTGTCATGTAGTTCCGCAAGAGATTTTTAAACACATTTAAAAGATAATATTCAAAAATAATAATGAAATAGGTTTCATATCTAACCGCGCGTTCGCATCTCTGATCGGAATTTGTGTTGAAAAATAAAACTATGAGTAAAAATTATTATTTCATTTTATAAACAAAATTTCACTGCAATAATTATTAAAAAAAAAATATTTTCATAGTCGTTCTGAGAACGAGTCATATAAGGAATCCGCTAATTGTTTTAATAAATTTTCATATCATGAATAAACATTTAATGGTGAGCGCACGTATTGTGTATTAGATTATGCAGTTACACGATGGTGCGTATGTCAATAATTGAAAACTTTATCGGTTAAAAGTGTATACACGTGGGAAGTTGAACGTTTTGCAAAGTGGTGTACTTTGAGGACTTTGCCAAATATTTATTTAAGAATATATTCGGTTTGAAAATTATACTTCAATTCGACGCGATCGAATCAATTTGGTGAATTCGTATATCATGTTTTGGTAGTTTTATTTAATATTTATAGAATTGTTTGCTTTTAAAACGAAAAAAATTTAATTGATTGTTGTATGTTTTGAAATTATGAGAGCAACAACATAACATCGATAATTTTATGATCAATTACGTAATCGACTGCGCAAATACGAATCAATAGTTAATTTTTAATTTCATTAAATTGCTTATTCAATTAAATAATTTAACTATTTTATTGATCAAAAAGTAATTCAATATTATTTGATCAAGAAACAAAAGTTACACTAAAGATTGAAATAAAACTTGAAAAAATAAAAATTTTGTACGTTCAGAAATTTATGTTCTATTATAAAAATTATATTTTTATAAGGTGAACAAGAAATTATTATTTTTAGGAGAAATTTAGACTACACGACTGCCACAATTTTTGTAGTATATCCTCCCTAGGATATGAAGCCGTCATTTTCATTCTACATCTGTTGCTCGTCAAGTTTAGATTGGCATCATCACTGGTCGCATCAACATCTCGCTTTTCCGACTCCAACGAATAAAAATACTCTAAATATTTTCATACATTAAAAGACTAAATCAATTTTTTTTTAAATCTAAGTTTATCATTAAAAACAAAAATGTTCGCCTTAAGACACATTTGTGTATCGGTAAGTCAAAAATTTCTATTTGTTCTAACAAATCAACCAAATAATCTTGGTGCTCTTATTATTTTATTAATGATCTAATGTTAAATATGGGTTCAATGCACTCGTTCAAATGTAGACAACGATTAATCACGTCAGTACTCTGATTTATTTTGCAGAATCTTGCACAATAATGACACCTTTGAAATGTTTTTATAATCGTTAATACAATTACAGAGTCGCCATATAAAGTATATCGCCGATTGTAATCGTATGTAACGAGGCGAACTAGATTTTGATATACGTCTTTATTTTTGTAATACAACGCACTTGAAAATATGTATTTCAATATTTTTGATGTGATGAAATGCATTATGTCATATTATACCGTAGCGAAATGCTCTAAGATAAGCTAATTGTGTTTTAAAATGGAAACTGTTTTATGTTCGTATTTAGAATTTAATAAAATTTTATGATACATTTTAAAAAATTAAAATTAAAAAATATGTAACGAGCCCGCATTTCAGAATCTTCCTTTTATGTAAATCTGTAATTTCAAGCAAATAATTGAATAGTTTTCTTCTTATTGAAATTTAGATTTAATTTATAATTCAATTTTTTTATTGTTCAAAATAAGAGCAAATCTAATATTACTTTAATAACACATCAATTTCAAATTTATCGAGAATCGTTAAACATCTTCTTATGTTACTACGCATTGTTTCTCAAAATATTCTGAAAATTATATAAATTACATATGATATTTATAATGAAAATGGCAAACAACGGACATACTCCATTTATTTCAATGACTTTATTTCTTAGGTATTGATTCTATTGAACAAACACATCACTCATATTTATTTGCCTTTTCGATACATTTTCAGAATTGTATATACAACATTATCGATGTATTGAAAATGAATTGACGTTATGCAAATAAAACGAGGTTACACTGAAAATGGAAAATTGAATGACAAAGCTTTTCCAATACACTTATATAAATTTTCTAACAATCGTTACAATTTAATTGAATTAATGAAACATCAAATTTTATTTTCAATATAATATATTATTCGATCTTAAATTAAATTCAAATATGATTCAAAATTGATTTTTTTTCTAAAATTATAACCTTAAAATATTTCAACCTATTTCTGATAAAACGTTCCGGAAATTGAAACCAAATTTAATTTCCTGCAAGAAACTACCGAAAAAATTGATCGGCTTTTTCAAACAAATTTCTTAAAAAATACCGAAAAAGCCGACTCGTTCCGTTACAGTTACACCACATCCTACGAATTCAGAAAACCTCTCAAAATGGACAGTCTCGCTTCGAAAACGTTATCTGAACCATCTCCGGAGATCCGAAAAGAAGTGTTAATCGGCGATGAGGTGGTCCAACTTTGGCGTTTACGACGTGATAATTTCACTGTGAAATAGCCGAAGAATTCGAGTGTTAGAAAACATTTTCATAATTATATTTGTCAATTCGCAGCTGCTGGTCATCTTCGGTTTTTGCCTTCCCGGTTCGGAGTTGTATGTGGTCTCTCATTATCAGAATCCATCGGTGAGGAGTTCTGGTCTTCCGCAAGCTAGGTTGTCTGAAGCCGAGTGGAATTCTTATAATTATCAGGAGCCGCAAGGTAAGTGTTCTTTTTATAAGTATAGTGGCATAATTTTGAAGAATTTGTGTAATCATGGCGTGTTATTTGATCAATTGTATGTAATTGTGGTTTTGCGCATTAATATAGTGCTCGAATTTTGGTATCTACCATATGTTCATACGGTTACAATTTTTATATTATTAATGAACTAAAAAATATTTTTCGATTATAAAAAGTGCAATTTCAGTAATTTAAAAAATATATAATACCGAAGAAGGATTTTGAATACAAAATATAATTTATATATTTTTTTTAAATACAGGTATTCCTTATCTTACGACAGAGATATATCCTAGAACTTGGTTCGTAAGTCGAAGCCATACAAAAAATCAATCAATTTTATTTATATTAAATCTTTTATTTTTAATACAATAATTCGAATGATTCCATATTTTTTCCGAAATACGATCCGTAGATAGCGATAGTACGTAATTTGGCGAGTATTTTTTTTGAAAAATAATTAATTGAAAAAGTTATTTTTTTACCGTCACAAATGTGAAAAATTGCAATTTGAACCTTCGTAATTCGAGGGTTATCTGTATTTTCAAAAATTTTATATTATACATACGAAAATATTTAAAAAGAATTTTCAATAAGATTTTGATTTGTTTGATGAGTTGAAAAATCTTACCCTTTCGCAAAACCTGCAATATAATCCATTTCAGTGAATTTTTTGCAACAAACATAAACATATTTTCGATTTTCAGGCCCTGGAACATACGCGTTCGGTTACGACATAGACGATGCCGAAACTGGAAATACGCAGTTTAGACAAGAAGAAAGACTTCCAAACGGAACCGTAATAGGCAGTTACGGTTATGTAGAACCTGATGGAAACGTGCACACCGTCAATTACATTTCCGATGAACTGGGATATAGGCAAGTTGAATTCGAATCGATTTCAAACGCTAACCGAATATTTGGTTAATAATACTTCTTTTCTCATTTCAGAGTGACCATAACAAACAGCAAAGATCAAAAAAGCCCACCGAAAGCAATGCCTCGTCCGACACCGGGAGTTATCAACATTCAACAAAGACCTGTCGTAAATTTGGAAAATAGAAATCCAATAGGATCTAACCAACTTTACACTCCGGCTGTCGTAGCTCCCATAAATTTATCTCCGTCTTCTAATTTAGAAGTGCCCATCAAAGATTATAATCGCAATTTTGCACCTTCCGGTTTCCAGAATGGATTTAATAATCAGTATTTTGGTGGGCAGACGAATGCTAACTTCGATTATCCCAACTTTTATTACGTTCAACGTAATTGAATGTTTTGTATTTATTCGAATATTTAGGTAGGAAACATTAAATTTAATTATTGTGATTCGGTTTGAAGTTAGGCTTTTAGTGCTTCGTTGTGATTTTTTTTAGAATATACGTCCTAAATATTATATGTTTATTGGAATTTGTATACGCATATATTGAAAGAAAAAGAGTGATTTTAAGCCATGACGTATTTTAATATTTATTTTGCTTAGAAAGAGAAAATATTAATTTTAACGAAATGTATTAATGCATTTTTTATTGATCAAATTTTATTTTTAATTGATCATTCGCATTTATTTTTACTGCCATCTATATAAGTTTGCTTGTACTTTAAAGTTAAGAAAATTTATCGATAGTTTTCGATTTTCATATCAAAGAGGGTTTAATGTTTTAGTTTATAAATAAAGTATTTATTGACATTTATATTATATTTTATTGATCTTCATTAATAAAAGGTGTGATAATTTTTTTTTAAATAATGTAATTCGACAATTTAATAATCGATAACAATTTATTATACCATGGTCATTACAAACTATTAAATCGAAGAAATTGAAAATTTTCATGATTCCAAGGTTTCAAGGATGATTCAAACCGGAATATACATCCACTATATCAATTTCGAAACAAAATGATGCAATTGCAAAACGGAAAAGTTAAACGAGCCAAAATAGCTGTCGTGCAATGAATCGAGTGAAACGGTCTTATTGAAGCCGATCGTTTTGCATAGTAAATTTCTTCGACGAGGAAGAAAAGTTTATTAGAACGGATCTAGAATAGTAAATTCAATACATAAATTTCAATTTTTTAAAAATGTTCCCATTCTCCGATTTTATCTGCAAATTTTTTTGATACAAAATCGCAATATTTGCGTATAATATAACGCAAATTTTTCAAACGTACATCCGAATATATTTCGATTCGTATTAATGAATTTAAATTAATAAGATAAATTATGTTATTTTAATTATATGGTTAATTTATTTCCGAATTTAAATATACATTGTTAAATTTCCAGAAAAAAAACCATAGAAAGTAAAAAGTAGGTATTTTATTTTCAGTTTGTTTGTTTATTTTCTCTTGAAAATTAAAAAATTAATATCTTTTACTCTTCTTGCTACTATTTATTTTTTTTTTGATCTTAAAAGAAAAGTAAGAAATTTCATTAACAGCAGATGAACCTAATTGGTTTTTTTAAGTATTGTTTTAAACCTTGTTTATTACGTACCCAAGGTTACGTACCAAGGTTGTTTACCATCAACCATTAAATTTTCACTGAGAGATAATTTCTATTATTCAAATTATTAAAGTAGCCTCTTAATTAGCTTTAAGTAACCTCCAATCTTATGATAAAGAAAATTTTTTGAAATTCCAATTATACAAAAAAGATTTTATTTTGTTTTAGAAGTTATTCGGGTTTTTGATAGATAGATCACACGTAATGATAATTATGATGACGAATTATAAGAGATTATATTTTAAATAAAATTAAATTCAAAAATATGAATTTAACATAAAATAATATTAAAATAAATATCGTCAGAAAGGTACTCATTAATTACATTATAAACGTACGATCATTATCAAGAAAAAAATCTTTCATGTTCGAATGAATATGACCGACATTTCGCAAATCGAATACATAAACCATAATTTTGTTTTATAATTAATATAATAAACGGAATCACGTTTATTTTTTCTTGTAACGCTCGATGAAGTCTGAAACATTCGTAACTTCGATCATGTAAGTATTGTTACGATCTTTCGTGATCGAATTATACAATTTATGGATCGATGCTGTAATAAGTGATCTATGATCCATAAATCTAGACATTCCAATAGTCAATTTTTGCCCGTAGATTGCGAATGTTCGTGAAATTTTACGTGTGAATTGCTATTTTGATTATATATTGTCTTGTCAATGAATGTTCATGAGATTTGATTGTTCTGTTAAAATATCGTATTTGATTTGAATTGTGACTCGATTATCAGATGTGTTAAATATTAGTTTAAACGAAAAATTTTTTTTTAATTATGACATTATGAATAAACATGGGTTTAATTAGATCATTAAATTTATATTCAATAATCAAATTGTGAAAGCTTTTACCTAAATTGATGATAAAAATGTTAATTCTCAGTGTTTTTCAATCAATAAATAAATATTATCAAGGAAAACTAAAAAGCTTGAAAATTAGCAACAAAAAAAATTACAAATACTTTTAATACATATTATTTTATTATAATTATTGAATAAAAAAATGTAATAATACGTCATTAATCCAACAAATTTAGAAACACTGAACTAATTTAATACAAAATGAAATGGTAAGTGATTCTCAAGATAGTTATCATCTCATTAGTGCGTATTATACGCTTTTGAAGATTTCTCCGTATTTATTTATGAACTTCACATAGACGAGAAAATCACTGTCAATAGAAATACAAAAACCAAAGACGAAAAAAAAAACAACCGTGACAATTAATAATAATTTGATTTTATTACAATTTTATTATTTGATCTTATACAACAAGACAAGAAATATTATAGTTTTATATTCTCAAAAATATTTAAAAAAAAATCTTCGATGCATTAAATAAACAATATATTCTAATTTGCACTTGTCGACATATTAACGGTTCGTTGGTCTTGTTCTAGATTTGGGAAGAGACAACATTAGATTAGGCAATAGGAAGAAGTTGACACAGATCAACTAGCGTGACACACGAATAGAACCTCTTTTATGACAGTTTTTTATCACAAACAATAGAAAATTCTGTTGATAATTACGTCCTTAAAAAATAACCATAATTTTACCCTGATCTTAATTATCATTTCCTCAGAAAGCTCAAGTTGATAAATTGAACACAACATATTAACACTTCATACTTGAATATGTGAATTAATTAATTTCGATTACTTTAAAATGTATTTATGAGTTTCATACGAAATTTTTAGTACTTGACTACTTGACGAACAATGTTATAAAGCAATGACGCAATAATTTGATTTATTTATTACATATGACTTAAAATTTGATTTATTACATTCGATTTGATCCCTGCATGATGTAAGAGAATAATCGAATCGAAAAACAATATGTTTCGTTCTAAATAAGCGACGTTCTCGTTTCATACTTTGACTTTGATAATTTCTGTTATAAATTCAATTGTTTACAAAAAACTACCATAGCGTATCGAACGCAAAAATACGTATCTATTGTATTTTATTTATAATATACAATTTCGCATAAGCAAATACACGATATTTTTATATACAATAGAAAGTGCATGATATGAGAACGGCGGGAATTGACGCGGTTTTGAATGCGTTTAAGAAGTATTTGATTAATCAAATTTTATGTATTCTTCGAGTATTTTATTCATCGATTGCTTTTGAATTGTATCGAAAATAATCTGGTGCTTTATAAAAAGCGGAAAGTCGTAAGGCGATAAAGTATTCAGATAGGCGATTTCACGCGTTTGAGTATCGCGCTCAACGAACCACAAATTAATTATTATTTATTAAAGAAATTTTTAAACAATCATATTTTGACGCATGCCATTGTAATTTTATGCTATTTAAATTACGTATATATCAATCAAATTCGTATTACAAATTCTGCAAAGTCGTGTTGGCAAATTTGGATTGAATTAATTTCATTTGGATTTGAAATTCAATTGCTACTTCGTACAAATGTCTGAACATGAATTTGATCGTAAATTATATGATATGGTACCAGTTATATCGGAAAATGAAATTTTATATTAAAAATTGTTAAATTTAATAGAGTATATTGATAATAAATTCAATACATAGAACAATAAAATCGAAGAATTGTTAAATGAAATAATTAAATAAAACATTTTCTATATGAAAGTTATTTTTTTATTACTTATAATTTGATTAAAATTCTAAAAAATCACTAAATTAATAAATATTAAACTAATGATCTAGGAATATATGAAATTCAAACTAACTGAGTAAATTTCGATATATGAATTTTTGTCCACTGGTTTTAAAAAAAAATTTGAATGAAATGTATAATTTTAATTATTTAATACTTTATTATTTGTATTACTTAATCATTTAATCATTTTTTTATATAAATAAAAATGTATATGACTACCGACTTTCAAAGAATCTAAATAAATTTTTTTATGGAAATTTCCAGCTGATTGGTTTCAAAACAATATTTTGCTTAAAAAGTGATCAATTTGATAATGAACTTATCGTTAAAAATCACGGAAGATATATAAACAATAACAATTTTTTACATCAAAAAAACAATAGCGTGTACAAGTGTCGATGCATTGATTATTGAACGGACATTCGATGCGTTAACGAGCACACGTGAACATAACGATTTTCCGCATTTACGTAAAAATCTATGAAAATAACAATAACGAATGAATAACGAAAAACACGCTTTCACGATCGCAGAATAAACATTTTAAATATGTCACTTTCGGTTTTGAACCATGAACTTTTAGTCCAGTCTTTATCCCAAGATGTACTTTTGTGAAACAAGTGCATTGTCGAATATGCAGTAATATAAAATTGAGCGATTTTATCGATGCATGATGTCGCAATACAGTTGTGCAATACAGCTTCGACTTTCGTGTCATGAGAAAGAGCTTAACAAATTTTTATCACCGCTATTTTAAAGCCTTAGGCGTCGTTTTGATCGAACGATTGATTCGTTTCCTATATTATTCGAAAACAGATAATAATAAAACGTTGAAATCAGACCGAACTGTCGATAGACATAAGATTAAGTTCACTTTCTTCTACATTGACCTATTGGAAACGAAAACCGAGAGTTAATCTTTCGTTAAAATGATAAGATTTAGAATTGTTATTTTTTTATCGTTTGAATGAATAAAAGATAGTGTTAAATTTGATTTGAGTGATCTAAATATTGGAAAATATATATTATAACAATTAATGGGTTTGATGGGCGTCCGTGCGTTTGAATCGTCATGAATTCATGACAGTATTTTTAAACGAAAGCAATACGTGAAAAAAAGTGAAATAAGAATCGACACGTAATTATTTTTGCACGAAATACTCGTTTTAAATATAGAAACGTATATTTAGTTTCAAATCGCACTGAAAATACACGTAAGAAAGTTCGATTATGAAAAAAACAAGTTATGTAATATTAAGTAAAAAAATAAAATCATGGAAATCAAACTGACGATTTTTTTATTCAATACATAAAGATGAAACTTTAAATTTTAATACGCAATGAAAATAGTATTATTTTTTGCGAATTTTCGCAAAATTGTTAGTCAGTTTTCGCTCGATTTCTTTCACATTGGCCATCGTCGATTGGAAAAATTCCATCTAATGATATTATTGTTCCATCGAGCACTTTTTCGACGAACAACTCCCACCGTTACCACCCCGTTGGCGGCTATATAAATGGTGAATGGTGAACGAAGAATGTATCATTCAGTTTTCAGTCGCCGACAGTGACTAAGAAACAATTCCAAACTTTTTCACCGTGAGAGTGCTTTGATTTTTAATTCGAAGAAGATGGCATTCAAGGTAATTTATGTGACATTATATTTTGGGGTATTTGAGATTTTAATTCAATTGATGAACCTTTATATTTGATTAATTTGATTCGAAATTTCATATTGTGTTAATTAAAATTTTCTTTCGATTTGATTAATCTTTCAAATTTATCTTTATTTCAATTGCTAGCATCAAATTTTTTATATTTGTAATTAAATTTTACTTGAAAATTTTGTATTGAATAGAATTTTCATCGCACATATAAAAACATCCATTCAGTTCTTCTTCAGAAAATTTTCTCATAAAATCAATTAAAAAAATAATTTCGAAACCGATACAACAGAACAATGCACTTCTCGATCAATACACATTTCACGTACTTTTTATAATTACACCTCGACTTCCCATTGTTCTATCGTGTCACATAAAAATTGACACACGCGCAAAACAATTGGAGCGGAAATCTTCAGATGATGTCATTTCACTTTCGGATCATCTTAATGTCCATTGTTGTTATAAATCGCGATCGCTAGATTACGAAACTTGTCGAAAAATTTCCTCCGATCCATAACAATGGCTTATGTCGATTTTACGCAATGCCGGAAAACTTTACCATTTTTTTTAAATATTGATGAGTTTGTACGCATTAATTTGTATAAAAGTGAGGGTAAACGACGTGAAAATTATCGCGGTGAATATAAATCGTGCGTGTAAAGTTTATTGATTTGTATCATGCGATTAAATATCACTAATATTACAAGTAGTTTCCGAGTCACAGTACAATTTTACGCGTTATATTGTACTACGCATAATCTCGACATTATCCATTTGCATCAAGGTCCATTGACACGGACAAGTAAAAGTGAACCTCGTATAGAGAAGTCAACGTCTTTCTTAACTGTTAAAGAATCGAGTTTAATCGTAAGAGAAGATGTCGAGTACCGTTTCACCGATAATTGCAATGGACTCGTAACATACACCAAGTGCATAACGATGCACTTGTCACGTATGAAAGTGGAATGAGTTCTATATATAAACCATTGAAATTATATACATTTTCTCGTTGAATATATATATAAGTGATAGATCGCTTTCTTAGCAAACAAACTGCATATATGGATGTAAACATACACACTCGAATGACACTTTCTTATATTCTGTACTGCACTTTCAGAATGCATCGACACCGAATCGGCATGAAAAAGTTAAATGCGAAAAAAATAAAACGTTTTCACTTCGAACAGGTCTTGTGTTGCGGACTCGTCTTCGAGAAATTATATTATCGTCGTTTATATTATATTTTCGATGCGATCGTATTATATGCATATGGATGATTGCGAAGTCGGTACTTTTCGAATTTTGGAAATTCGATAGTGATATTTGCATAATATCGTTATGCAATTATGATACTTGGAATAATTGAGATGATACGTTGCGGTTTTATTAATGAATGCTTGTTATTTTAATTGCGTGTACTTTTTTGTAGATAAGTAACAATTAAATTTAAAATTTCGAAATACTATATCATATAATATTTTCATTTTGAATAATTCATTTTATGAATTACAATATGACGATCAAAATATTTTCATACAATTTGATGACTATCAACGATAATTTTTTTTTATATAGAACATTCACATTCGATCTTTTTCAAATATTGTCCAATCAACTTTTTTATTATCAAATAAATTGTAATCGAAATAATTTAACATTCACAGGTTAGCTTTGTCACCTTAGCCCTTTTCGCTTGCGCGATGGCATATCCACAATACATCGATCACCATCACCAAGCATCAGAACACGTCCAGCAATACGAAGGCTTTCACGGAGGTCAAGCCGAAGAAAGAGCATACGGAGGACATCATCACGTCCAACAACACGACGACGAGCACGTAGATTACTTCGTAAGTCAAAAAATCCGAGATTTGACCATCGATCATTTAATATTTAGAAAGTAGAAGTGTTCCTATTCGCAATTAAACGGTATATATCACACATATAATTAAAGAACATCGATCCGGGGGGAAAAAAGAAATCGAATTTACATTATTTCTATTTACAATATAAATGGCAAAATTATACATGCAAATAAATGCATGAAAAGCGCACTCGCGACCGGAACACGCCATTTGTCAACTTCTGGTCGGTTTCCACTTTCATTTTCCGCTTTTCTTGAACGGTTCTAGATCCAGTCTAGATTATGTTTAATTATTATTCATGATCGGTATAGATATATTTCAACTGTGTCGGCTTTCTTCCGATAGTGTTTTACAACGTCACGATATGCTTTGACGGTTTAACGATATGAATACTATTTTAGTATGTAAATTATTGTTGATTGTATTTTTTATATTAACACCCATCTATATTGTAATATTATCATTATTGTATATATTTTTTATAATGTCTAATGCAGAAAAAAGCTTTCCCGATGGAAATTCAAGTATTTTTCTTTATTGTGTTTATTCATTATGATAAAGGAAAGGTAACTCTCAAGTTTGAATATAAAATTTTCTTTGATCCTCTTTGATCCTCGATCAAACAACCGCATTATTTATTATTTAACTCAAATATCAATTAGAACTAACACAAAATTTGAATATTACTTAATATTTCATTCAATAAGTAATCAAAAAAAGGTAAAAATATCAATTTAGTACTCACTTTTAATACTAAATATTCAAACGAACAAAATATATTATATTGAAATTCAAAACTAAAAAGTCAAACCTATATTATTTTTATTGTTATATCTTCAAATACAAATTTAAATATCTATTTCAGGCCTACCCCAAATACACTTTCAAATATGGTGTGAATGATTTCCATTCTGGTGACATCAAATCCCACCACGAATCCAGAGACGGTGACACCGTCAAGGGTATATTAAAATATTCTATTATAACATTTAAATTTAATAAATATGCATGACACTATGCCATATACTATTTCAGGACAATACTCAGTAGTCGAACCTGATGGTTCCATCCGCACTGTTGACTACACCGCTGACAAACATAATGGATTCAATGCTGTTGTACACAAAACTGCTCCAATCAATCCTCATGAGGGTGGTCATTATTAAACAGATAATATAAGTTAATTTTAGTTTTGTGATCTTTTGTAGTTATAATGTTTTGATAAAAAATGATGTAAAAAAACAACAAATGTGTGAAAAATGACTTTGTTTGAAAATTTTCTCAATATAAGTATTTACTATGTCTGAAAATCAATTTGAAATGTTAAAAAAGGTATCGTTTGATATTGTTTTACCAAAAAATGTATTATTATCTTTAGGTTTTTTTTATGATTGTTATCCATATTGTTATTTGTTGATGTGTTTCTCGTACTTTTTTCATGTAATTTTTATCAGTTCCTTTATGTCATAGATGAATACCAATGTTTATTAATTTTCATTTTCACTTTAAGCGAATTTAATACAAAGTGCATTATTATATTATACAGTTTCCTAAAAAGTGAAAATAAATATATTCAATTAATCAATTATAATGTGCAATATTTTGAGAATGTTATATTTTTATTGAAATATTATTTGTAATAGTGAAATTAATTTTTTGTCTGTTAATTTTGTTTCATAAATACATTTTTGATGAAATATATCGAAATCATTATGAACAAATGACGTTTTTTTAATTGATATGAATCAAACATTAATAATAACCTCTTTTAAGTTATACAAATCATTCATTTTTAAGCGTTCTGGAACATTAAAGAATCCTTTTGAATGAAATATTATTTTTATGAAAAAATTGATGCCTGACATATAGATACACAATTTTCATTTTTGAAAGTTTAATAATGATACATGTTGATGGTTTTATTATTTTCTTAATATAAACAGAATTTTACTAAACAAAAATGAACAATTTAATTTTTTTGATTTAACAATAACATTATAAGTAGTCAATATCATTATAGTAGTAGTAACAACAATAAAAACAATAATAATCAAATTTAATGATTTTTACTAATATTTAGTTTTGCCTAAACTAAAAAAATCTAAATTTTAAAACAGCTCAAGATTGAAATTTACAATCTTGACATATTTTACGATCCATTTTTTCTTTTATGTACGAGTATATACCATAATCGAGTTAATGGTGTCCTATTCAAATACCATTTATCAAATTAATGAAAATTTGTCATTATTTTTATAGACACTCAAAAAAAAACCGAAATGGTCATAATCATTATAATTGCAATCATCCAATTAATTTTGAAAAGTGAGATATTACAAATTATCGATTAACATTGATCTAATTTCATAATTTACATTGTTTTATCTGTTAATTTGGAAAAAGAAAGAACGATACATTATAAAAAAATATTAATATATTTAATATTTTGATATAATTTAATAACAGTGCATGTAATATTTCATACATCAATAAACCTGTTTGGTTGATTTAAGAAATATAAAATGAGCTTAGACAGTAAGACCATTTGGAAGATAGTGGAAATTTTATATTCAATAGCACCACTTCCATTAATGTTTACATCACCAAGTCCCATTGCTAGTGCTGATGCATTTCCATCGACACCATCCCAAGTAACGGTTGCCTTTCTAATTGATACCCCACTATTCATTGCAACCCCAAACCAAGGTGTTGCAAAATTTGCAGTTTCAAAACTACCAACGGCATTCAGTGCGTCTGGTGTTGTTGTAAGTGTAACATCTCTTTCTCCACCTAATATACCTCCTCCTGCGACTGTATTTTCAGCATATTTATATCCTAGGCCTGAAACTGCAGCTGGCACCTGAGTGCCAGGCGTGGCAGTTGTGTTAAAATCGTCTAATAATTGGCCTGAACACACTGGCGGTGCTTGCGCACAAGGCACCTTTAATGAACCAATTATATAATCCTGTGATGGTTGGTTAGATGTTACTTTCATTTGTATTGCATTAACTTTCGTAAAGTCAGCAGGCCCTACAGCACCAATACCAGTTGTAAAATCAGAAGTTGTAAATGAAACTTCATGATAAAATAATCCATCATCACTAGTGTAACTCACCGAAGCCTGACTAAAATGCGTGGCATCTGTATAAACACAGTATGTATATTTTAAGGTTGCTCCAGCACCACTATTTTGAGTATTATCGTGCTGTTCAGAAAAAGAAAAACTACCTGGGCCAGACATGTCAATATTTCCTAAACCAGGACTAAAGCTTATCCCGGTAGTTGATGCATCAATTCCATCGTAAGTTAATATTAATGTAGATGGATAAATTAAGCCCGCACCTGTGGCAACTGACAATCCTTTAGGTTTAGATTGTATACTCGCATCACCAAAATCATCAGGTAAAAAATCTCCAGTAAATTGCATATAAAGATCTCTTTGTGATCCTAGAAAAGACGGCCCAGATTGCTGTATATTTATTAATCCAGCAGCATTTGGTGCAGTACCAGGTACGGCTGGTAGTGTCAAATTATCTAATTTATCTAATTCTACACTACATACTGGCGGTGCCGCAGTGCATGGCACCATTAATGCACCAATACTATAATCTTGATCTGGTTGTGTTGTGGTTACAATTAATTGCACAGCATTTACTGAAGCAAAATTAGCAGGACCTGCGGCCCCTACACCAGTTGTAAAACTTGAAAGGGGGAAACAAACTGTATGTCTCACTAGCCCATTGTCACCAGCATAGGTTATTGATGCTTCACTAAAGTGAGTCGCATCAGAATATATTCTGTATTTATAAGTAAGAGAGCCAAACATAGTATTGTCATGTTGTTCATTAAAACAAAAGGAACCGGCACCACTCATATCTATATTACCCAAGCCTGGGCTAAAACTCACCCCTGAGGTTGATGCGTCAGTTCCATCATAAGTAATTGTTAAGTTTGAAGGAGTTGAACCACCAGCTGATGC
>JAOXNN020000027.1:3179315-3207690 GCA_028571205.2 Hydropsyche betteni | reverse complement strand
ACAATGATATTGTTCCTAAATTTGTACCTTTGCATACTTCTAAAGAAAGTATCAGTTTTGCCGGAGGCACTGCCACAGCGACGCCCACTGGTCTGTCGAGAGCTGGAGGCTTCGTTTTTGGTCAAAATTTAAAAGAAAGGATTGTGGGTGGGCCAGAAAATGTCGGAGAAGGAACTAGTAGTGCTTCTTCTGAACACAGTACCACTAATGGTGCTTCAGACTTTCTTTTTGCTGCCGCTGTGCAAGCCACCACAGATAATCAATCCACATCAAAAGTATTTTCAGTTCTATATTCATATAGTATATAATATAGTTAGAAATTTTATCAAATTCTTATATGCACGTTTTTATTTGAAGGATACTGGAAATTCATTAGCTAAATCAACACAAGTTTGGGAAAGAGTAAGAGACACTTCCGGTCCTGTTGCCCCTCCACCACAACGAGTCTTAACTGGAGAAGAGGGAGAAATTAATCAATTACAGGTTTATTATTAAACTTTTTTTATGTATAGAACATGTTTTTGTGTATATGTGTATATTTAATTAAATTTTATTTATTTTAGATGAATTGCCGTTTGTTTGCGTTCGAGGGCGGTCTATGGAAAGAAAGAGGAAGATCACAATTGCGACTAAATGATTCTCAAACAGGCTCTCGTTTAGTGTGTAGATCTGCAGGATCTTTACGTGTCTTATTAAATACTAAAGTATATTCACTAATAAATTTGGATTAAAATAACTTTATTCAAAATTTCATTATCATTTTCTTATTGTTTTAGATATGGGCTGGTATGACAGTAGAAAGGCCCGGTGCAAGATCTTTAAGAGTTACCGCAACAGATTCACTACAACAACTCAAAGTTTTTCTCATTATGGTACTGATAATAATCTTTAAAATATATTAAAATTGTCAAGTTATTTAACATTAATTTAAAAAATGTTTTCATTGTTTCATTTTAGGCAAGTCCTGATGAAATAACTCAGCTTTACAAATATTTAACTCGTAGAGTAGAACAAGCAGCAAATTCTGCTGATTCGTGTGAAAATACTCCTGATAATGTAGTTGAGCAACCTGATAATAATGATTCTAGCATTAGTGATATTGAAAAGTCAAACGCCGAGTCTGGAGATGAAAAACTTAACACATCAGAAGAAAATACAAATCAAAGCAATATAGATTCTAATTCATCAAATACTACCCATGCAGTTCCTACTGAGGATAATAACGGTGATGAGTCAGCAAATCGGGAGGCGTTGAAACGACCGTTACCAGAAGAAGGTAGCAGCATACCTAAAAAAATGTGTATGGAGTTTCCATCTGAAGACGATGTTCCGTTATGAGTGCATTGCATTGGCATTCCATATAAACTTATGCATAATGACAATTCCATTATTCAGTTTGTTTGAAATTGATGTTTTGAGACATTTATTCCATTTCAAACTCAATTATTTCTGTTCTGTGATGAAGCAACAGTGTATAATTTACATCATAATTGATTATTGCGATGATAATTGATTGTGGTGATGAGTTCCGGTTAATGAAAAGTATGTGGCATTAGAGGTTTTTAATTTCGTTTTACTGTGAACGATGTTTATTTTTCTATAATGCTTTTTCTTACATGTACTTGAAAATATTCAATTTTGATATTGACATGTTTGAATAGTCAATTTTATTTTTTTTTATTTATTATTTCCTAATGTCTGATTGTAATTAAATTTGCTGTATGTGTTTCACATATGAAATATGTATGACTTTCATACATATATTTGTTTTTGAGAATATATTCATGTAGCAGTTAATATGTATAAAGTATTTACATTAAACTTTGCGTATGAATTAAATATTGGGAAAGAATCGTCATTTAAATTTCGGAGAAATATGCTGTGATATTTGGTTATAATTTTGACTTGTATATTAATCTTCATTTATAAAATCAAATAAATCTTGCATATGACTTTCGCATCAATCTATTTAAATAAGAAAATCGGCATAATATGTATATTGTAAATCTTTATTTCGTTACTTCACCAAATCATTTTCGATCTTGAATTGTGAACTTAACATGTTTGGTTTTTGTACACAATTTTTTTCTGAAAACAAAATAAAGTTTAAAAACCTAAATTTCTGTCTCAATTTATTTTTAATAGTATGGACATATCAACTAGAAGTTTTTTTTAATAATTTTAACTCAAATAAGTTATTAAGATTACATAAACAATGCAGCAGAGAATGGGAAAATATTTTGCTAAAACTTTGAATGATAAATAATATGAAAATATGGGTATTGAATGTAAAAGTGCATAAAATCGATGTATGGATAGACATCTTCTAAATAATAAAAGTTAGAAAAAATAATTTATGCGAGAGGAGCATAATCAATTGGCACATTATGGGTTGAAATGATGGAAATGGGTTGGACACATGAAGTATAATACTTGATGTCACCCAAGACACTAAAAGAAAATAAGGAGAGCTAATTGTAAGTGGATTATGAATGGATGAAATCAAAAACATATATGGAATTGAATCAGATAGGACAAGTTCAAAATAGACTAGAGTGGAAGAGGATCAGAAAAATATTCTTCCAGCACTTGATGGTGAATGAGTCTCGTGATGAACATAATGCACACAGTAGCATAGTAACGTATTGGCAAAGAATGAAATAATTGTTGGTGTAATAATTTTTATTATACTTTCTTAAATCATATGTGCTCCTGGTAATTTCGTTCAGAATGCACCATTTAAGGATTCGAAATTAAAATTTAAAAAAAATTCGCAGCCATTTATACTTTTTTTCAGATTGCACCATTTATTTCAAAACTCAAATTAAACAATAAATATCTAAAGCTAACGATTCTATAATAAATTGTCACGTAATTCGCAATTTTTCCAACTAATTTGATCTATTAATTCGAGATTTAAAACCGCAAAGATATATCAGAGCTTCGAATCTGAATCGAAACGTAGCTGAAAACCGCTAAAATACGAAATATTGCCGGAACGAAAACCGGAAAAAAACTATCGGTTTATTTCGGTTCAGCAAATATATATAATAATATTTTTGAAAAGTGTTGTTTTTTTACAAAATATTTTTTGGAGTTTTTAGGCAAGTCGGTTATTGTAAGTGTACGGTTTTTTGAAAATTCAAAGCTGATCCGAATCTAAATATCTATGTTTTTGTTAAACCGAAAGCGAAAATTCAAACAAAAAAATTACGACTCGAAGCTCTGGGATATATGAATCCATTTATGTAATATTTTAGTTTCTATACTTCCTGCAATAAAATTATTTTTACATAGAAATTTTATCACATTTCTAATAATTAAATGAAGTCTATAATAATCTATCGAATAATTAAAAATATATAGGGGCGCCAAGTTTAATATGTACCAAGAGTGCCGAATACATTGCTACGCCTCTGATTGCATATGATAATGAAAATATTTATTTCAAGATGAGTCTAATTAAAACAAAACACGTTCACATTTTAATATAAGTTGATTTCATTCATAAAAAAGAATGATAAAATTTAAATATGATATTTCGCATTTCAGCGTACATAAATAACAATACATCTATTTAATTTCAAAACATAATTCTCACTTAAAAATAAAAGCCGCCTTTCTACCGTGTTCTCCTAAAATAAGACCTCCTCCGAAAATAGCCCTACAGTTATTTTAAGAATTTTTTAAATCTTATCCCGTAAATAAGCCCTACCTTGAGAATAAGACCTAGTGAGGAAAAATCCGACAATGTGGTACTTATGACTAGTTATCACAATGGTTTTGATTCGGTGCCCTGTACATAAAATTAAGATTTTGTACAAATATA
Source organism: Hydropsyche betteni (assembly GCA_028571205.2). Lineage (NCBI taxonomy): Eukaryota > Metazoa > Arthropoda > Insecta > Trichoptera > Hydropsychidae > Hydropsyche > Hydropsyche betteni. Next base: position 3,203,861 of record JAOXNN020000027.1, on the reverse strand, counting down.
TATTTTTTAATTTGATTTCTTTGACTGTATGTAGTTTAATCTGTTGATGAAACTTGTATTTGCATATTTTTGTTCGATTTTCGACCCTGGTATTTTTTCATTAATTAAACATCGTATTTTATTAAAAAAGCGTTTGAACTATTTATTTATGAGCAAACCATTGTTAAATGAGATATGACATGTACTCACGAGGAATACAAATTGTCAAATGCATGAGTTTTTTCCCCGAAAATAAGCCCTAGCACGATTTATGGGTACAAAATTAATATAAGACCGGGTCTTACCGTGTTTTCCCGAAAATAAGACTCGGTCTTATATTAATTTTACACTCGAAAACTGCACTAGGTCTTTTTTTCGGAGTAGGTCTTATATTAAAACCATCTTTCAAATAACTTTTTTATTTAATTAAAAAAAGTATGCAATGAAAAATATAATGACAAAGTACATACAATATATCGAAAAATGAATAAATAAAAAGACAAATATATCAAAATAAAAAAATATTTTTTAAAAAATTGTCATATTATTGTTGTTTTTAATTATTAATATTTTTTATGACTTATGATAGAGAACCGTCAAAGAAGTTAAGTTCAAATGTTGTTCCTGGACAGCTACTCTCGCTAAATGAATCACCTTCTTACTTTTAGGCTAGGTTAGGTTAGTTCTCGAAATTCGAGCAAAAGCCAAACATAGCCCATTTGATGCTAAATTTAAAATAAAGCTAAATTTTAATTTAAATAATGCCAAATTTAAATAAAGATGCATTTCGTCGTACCGGAAAATTACCGTTCGAGCACCTTCATACAACGCCAATGCGATGTGTTTTTTCACTAAGTCTTATTTTCGGAGTAGGTCTTATATTAAAACCACCCTTTAAATCATATTAGGTCTTATTTTCGGAGAAACACGGCATTTTCGGGAGAGCGCAAATTCACAAATTCAAAACGCGCGCCCAACGCCATCTATGATCGCCCGCGCGAACCACCGCGGAAAACTCCACAACAAAGAAAATCTCCCGCCCCCGTCGACTTTCGAACGCGAAACCTCCACCGAACCACAGCCGCAACGCCGACAACCACTCCGGCGAACCACCGAGCCCGTCCCGAGCCGGCGGCTATAAATATTTTCAGTGCGACGCGCTCCGTCGCCATGGCGGCCGCATCGTCCGCCGCCGAAAATAAAGCCGCGATAACAACACCGCCCTCAGTGGACCGCCGGCCGTCCGATAAAGTGAACGTCCTTCTTGGGGTTCTGGCAGTGGACATGCGGCGTGTGGTCTCCGGCTGAGGAGTGCAAGATGATGTTCACGAGGGGCCATCATGCGAGGAAGGCGGCGCCGGCGCCGCGACGCCCTTCCAGGCCGCCGCAGGTGCCGGCTGATGAGCACCAGTCGATGGTAATTGGTGGTTTGGTGGTTTGGTGGTGGACGATGGCGTGGTGGCTCGGTCTCCTTCCGGGTGCTGTCTTTTGAATGGTTCGGTTTGATGGATGCGAACGGTGACTGTAAACTGTCGAGGGGCTCGGCAGTAAATGGTGTTAAGCGACGATTGTCATTTTTGGAGATGTAGTGATTTCTCGACTTAGGTGATTGATTCGTTACGAAGGTTTTCGCGTAAGTCGAATAAACTTTAAATCCATTTTTTTTTAAAATAATATATACAATTGCAATAGACGGTGCAATTGCATTCTTTCTCCTTATAGGCCCGTTCAAAACTAAAAAAATCTTGATATTTTCAAAAGTTCTGAGGCGGGCCCTTTGCAAAAGTTAATTTATGATCGTTCTTGAGCATTTTATGAATTTAATTTTAATAATTGGTATGGTGAAAGTCGTACAAACGCCGCAGAGAAAAAAACACAATAAAATAAAATAATAATAATTAATTAATTAAATTTTCAAAATCGCGTAAGTATGGATTGACGTAAGTCGAATTCGCGTAACTCGAGAACTTACGTATTAAGAAAAACAGTTTCAAGCACTTACAATTAGATGCAAATAAAACTAGGAGTAGCCCGAAATAGTAATGTTATCTTTTGAGAGAATGTGGAATTATTTATTAATTTCTATAGTAAAAGTACTAATTTTTGTAGTAAATAAAAGATAATCAATTTTATAATTTTGGCGCTTAGCATTATTTACTGCCGAGCCCCTCAATTGGCATTGAGCGTGTGAATTATTGATTTCGTATATAGTCTGAAATACGTCCGAAAATTTTTTTACGTGGTTTTGAAATAATATTGTGAAAAATGTATTATTATGCCATAATAGTTAAATCCTGAGTAGGACAGTATAAAATCACAGTTATTCAATGAAAATTTACGATATTTTTTGACAATTTCGCATGAAATTTTTCCATATTGCACAATTTTAAAAATAAAGTAATTCCAACCAAATATACGGATAAAACCTATCTCCAATTTTTATATGGTCATCATGGTTGTTGGTTAAGATTAGATGATTCATGATATGTGGCCTATTTTTTTCTATATAGATGTTTTATTTTTTATTTTGTGTCGGTTGAAAATATCACAAGTGTTGGATAATAAATATAGGCTCGTCTAGTGATGAAAAATGGAAAATATCACGCGAGTTAATTGACTGTCATGATGTGTTTTTGGTAATCGAATAGGTTAATATAATAATGATGGATTTTAATGATTTATTTATTTGGAAATTATAAGCGTATTCAATACAATTATTTCAGTATATTATAGCAAATAATAAAGAGAGCTTTTTTAGAGTGGGGATTTTTGTTTCATTTCATTATATTTTTAATAGGATGAATTCAGTTGTTAATCTGATGGGTTGTAAATCTTATCAATTTAAGTTCTCAGTTATTCATTAAATGAAAATGTTCTGTTAAAATCTATTTGAAATTTCCGATTTTAAATAAAGCTTTGATACATACGTAAAATTTTATGTAGATGTTACGATTAACTGCATCATAAAAATTAAATTGTATTCGACAAATCATGTACAATATTCATTTCGAAAGCTTTGGTTTAAATTTCGTTACTTTCTAGTCGAATTTCAGACAAAATATTAAAAGTATCCTATTTCTTTTCATCGATCATTGATATAACATATGAATTCACACGAATGATACTATTTCGTTAATCGGACATGTTTTACCCTTTAGCTATGAGAAACTCGGCCAATCGTTTTCATTCATCTATTAGGTGCTAATATAATCAAATTTACATATTGATAGCGTTCGAAATGGTCAATTGAGTTTCAGTCCTGTGTTTATTAGCTAAAAATATAGTGATGCTATGAGGATATTTTCTTTCTCAATTTTACAGTTCCTATACAACAACGTTTTCGTTTTTTTGTAGTAGATATATTCAAATTTATTTATTATATTTAGAAAAAGTCGATTCTCTGAATTTTTAAATAATAAATGCTAGCAAGTAATTAGATAAAATATGAAAATATCATACGTCTTCTTTAGAAGTTGTTTTCTAATTTATTCCATAAATTTGATGAAAATATTTATCGGCCTTTATATTACGTATTTGTCAATTCTTGGATATATGTCGGATATAAATAAATTATTTACCATATTCGCACGTATAAGCTTCAAATTCAACGATAATAAAATAATAATACTAAAAGCGGCCGGCGCGCCGCGTATGATTATGACAATACACGGCCTGCTTTCTGCTTTTATTTTAATGAATTTAAATGAAAAAAATAATTTGATTTAAAATTTAAGTCCCGAGCAATGCCGGGTACTATCCGCTACTAATAAATTTATCCGCTCTTGGAAAACATTTGATTCGTTTTATCATTTTTAATCATGTGTTTTATTAATTTTCGATCACTTGAAGCATAATTTTCCAATATTCACACATGAGAAATTCAGAAGAAAATAATTTTGATTCCTTCGGTTATTGAACCATGAATCGAAATAATCGAATCAGAATTTAATTACATTTCAGCTCCAATCACATTGCGATCTTAAAACAAATTAAACGATTGATATCTTCCATTTCGACGAAACGTAACATTTATATGAAAAACGATTTAAATAAAGATGAGGTCCCATAATGAGCATTAACGTAAGCGCAAAAATATTATATTATACACTAGCTGAACCCGACAGACGTTGTCCTGTCAGTCTGTATTGAAAGTTTGATATGATTCTATGATTCTATGAATTCCGTAACCAAGGTTACTAAATTCAATAAACGACAGATCTTCGACTCTTCATACTGAATTTTTTAATATAGATAAACATATGGCCTTGACGCAATGCATTTTCTATATTCCAACCATGAACTCTTACTCTCGAAATGAACTAGAATCTAACCCCATCTATTACAGAATATAAAATCATATTGAATAATCATATCCAAAATTTTAACGAACCCCTTTTTAATTTACACTTACGCTAACAATACACATTCACCACAGAGTCTCATTTAAATGAATTAGAATCTAGCTAGATCTATAACAGTAGATAACACAACTGCGTCCCATTATTATTAACGAAAATCACTTTCCATCCTAAGAGTGACCCTAAACCGTTTCCTTAACCGAATCTACATACATCACATATGAAACTAAAGTGGGTCACAATCCCAACGTGGTCTCCCGCTGGAGTGTTTTATTTCTGGTTGCACCAGAAGCCGGGTCAGCTGCAGACGGAACAATGAGGACGAGTGCGTTTTGGATGCGTTTCAAAACGTTGCGTGGAATTCGAATATCGTCAAATTTTCGACAATCCGCGAAATTCCGGACGTTTATTAATAAGCGGATGATACATCGGTTTTAGCGGTGCTGTCAGAGGAAAGAAAACTCTGGTGGGTTTCGTGGTTCGGGCTTTTGTGTGGATGGGTAGGTGGTTTTGATTAGATTCGATTTTGAATGGTGTAGGTTGAAGATTTTAAGAAGTTGATGATTTAAAGTCTATTATGATTTGATAATTATTGGTTATTGTGGTCAGATTGTTTTTGAGTGAATTTCAAATATTGTCCCATGTTTGATTTCAATACTATGTTTTGAAATCAAAAAATTTGATCAAAATAATGCAATGATAGTTTTGAGTTTATATTAACGGTTTAACTTCGAAAAAATTTTATTATTATTGTGTCAGAAAATTCTGTTAAATCTGTCGATTTTCAATTTTAATTTCGTTTACCTGTGTATGCAGTGTTTCGTGTTAAAATCTTCGGAAGCGATATATTTGAATAATAATTGTTCCGTTGAGTGAAGCTTTTCCTGGAAAATTTTCATTTTGGATACGTTGAATATCGTCAAGGAAAAGCGATTCGACGATCAAATTTTATGTTGTTGTTTTCTAATAAATCAAATCAGTATGATAAAATAAATAATATTGAAAATTAAATTCAATACAATCAGAGCTTTTCATGATAATGTCGAAAAACTTTTAAAATTATTCTTCAATATTCTTTCAATTTTCGATCAGTTGATATAATTTTTAAAACAATATTAACTTATTGCAAATAAAACACAGACAAATTTCCTCAACCGAAACGAAAACGTTCCTTTAACTTGCACCAATTTGAGCACTCGGGTTTCTGTTTTGTCTAAAAATATACGACCATTTTCATTATTATGATTACACTACGCCGAGTGATACTTACATTCGTGAATCAGCAATTCCCGCCGAAATCATCCGCTCGGTGAAATTTCCGAAATATTTCGAATTCCCATTCGCCTCGAACATTCGATACAAAACAAAAAGCCATAGACCACTATTTTCGCGCGGCTATGATTCACTCCGTCCCATAAACACGTACACCGCCGAATTCCGAAACATCAAAAGGACAAACATTTCGTAAAAAAGCGGCACATTCGAAAACCGAAAAAGCGTTCGTTAGGCGCACGTGTGTTTATCGAAATTGCGAAAAGTTTATCTGCCGAGTCGTTGGCGGGAAAAAATAAAACCGGGGGCCCCCGGAATGCGCCAGATTCGATAAACACTATGGTGATATGTGTAGTGTGTTTTTTTTTTGTTTTCGTGTATATATATGTATAAAAAAGATGACGGTGATGGTTCATATAGTGATCTTTTTGTTTATGGCGGGAAAAACAAATAAACAGAGCCGATCTTGGGATTTCGATCTATTGTTCGCTGGCGGGTTTATTATAGTTTTGGCGTTTGTAATATTTTTTTATGGGTGTGTGTGTTTTTGGATTCGATGAATTATTTGTGGAATCTTTTTGATTGATTAGATTGATTATGAAGGTTTGTCATTGGTAACATTCGTATTTTGAAAATTTATTGTTGAATATGAGATAGATGAGATAGTTTTTATTAGTATTGGATCCAATTAGAATAACCTAATGCTTCTGATATGAATCCATTCAAAAAACCTGAACTAACATCGAAAATGTATTTAAAAATTGAATTTTCAAGATCATACTGACTAAACTTTGAATATTTTGAATCATTTTACGAATAAACGATTTGTAAATATGATGCAGAATTCAATTTGAAACGATCCCGACAAACCGAAATAGAAAAAACCTATTTTTGACCAACCGGAGCTATAAAATCATACGAAAATATCTTGTGTCATTTGATTCACCGCCGCCGAATATACAAGACATCTTATCAAGATGAAGGCTATTTAATGGCTCCATAATTTTTTTTCGCATCTTCGGGAAAATAAACGCGCCGTTATTTATCGCTCGCTAACGGCACTTAACCGCCGCGCGCTACACGAGTTTTCCGAGATTTTCCGCGACCGGAAAATTTCGGAATTCGCGTTTCTATCTCGGATATCTGCGGCGAGTAAATCAACACCGAAATAAACGCTTTTCCTCGACGACCGGGTCCAGAAAGCGAAAAAAAAAAAATGAAAAAGTCGTTCAGGTCTGCCAAGAGGCGGTCGAGAAACAATCTAACTTTTCTTTGTTTTTGTGCACTGTAATGAGGTGTTCTGTGAAATCAAATAAATCGGAAAAACTATGGAAAATAACTTTGATCATCGTTGAATGTTATGCTTAATACATAGTGTATTGATTTTATGAAATAGTCTGTAGATCGATGAATAGTTACAGTGGAGTTTGGAATATTTTGTATATAATGATCCAATTCGGGTTTCCCGTTCCTAAATGTTATATTTTCTTGAAAATTTTGGATAGAAATGATCGTATTTGATGTGTTTTCAGCACGAGTCAGACTAACGAGTTGATTGACGTTTCGTATGAAATAAATACGCGCGAGCGGATGTTGAAGTACCAAGAACGTTGGAGGAATCTTCAAAAGATTTAATATTTAATCTAAATCTGAATATAACACATTGAAATTATATCTTTAATATATGAGAATTTGGAAATTTTCGATACTGTTTTTTCAATCGAATGATTTGTGTGATGTGAAATTTAATTATTGTGTTAATAAATATATGGATTAAAATTAGTACCGAAATTATGATTCTGATATTCAGTTTAATTTTTCATCATAATACAATTATATATATGTTTTTAATACTTTTTTGTACCAACAATCAACAAGAGTCAAAACGTATTAAAAAAAAAAACATATTCTAAATATTTCTGAAAATGAATCCAAATACACTTTCACTGAAAAAAAAAATTAAAACTACAACCATCCTTTTTCCATTCACAAATTTCTGACACAAAACCGAGAGACTCACAGGCGACGCATTACATTGCGGGCCTATTAAATATAAATAAAACTTAAATATTCTATTTATACGACCTGAAAAAAATGGAATCGAATATTCAGCAACGTGTTTCAGAATCGTGCATACACACATAACGTCCACATAACGCTTATGCGCGTCTACGTAACATACAACAACAACACTTAACTGAAATATGTTGCTTCGCGTTTGCCAAACTGTGGGACGCGATCGTTCGCATCGGTTCATGAAAAATTCAAAATATGCGCCCCGATCTAAAATAAATCATAAGAGTCACATGTTATACCGCACACGGCGAGAAACACTCAAATTTTTTTTCTAACGCCACTACTCGAATTTTCAATAAAAATATCGTATAAATTCAGATTCGAAAATGTATCGTATATTTCTTTTTATATAAATTGAATGATGTGTGCCGTATATAACGACATCTATGAAATTATTATTTTTTATATTGATTTACTTGTTTATCTATGTTGAATGGAGGGTTTTTTTATCGATAATCAATGTTAAGGTGGTTCGTATATATTTTTTTGCGATAAATAATATAAATTTGATGATGTTTGTCATTTATAACGGCATTTATGAAACGATTTTTTGTTATATTATAATTAACTTTTGATCTTTGTTGAATGGAGGGCTTTTATTGATGATCAAAGTGAAGGTTAACATGGTTGGTTATTAAATGAATTAAATCACGTAAGGTTATTCGATACAAGTTTTTGTATTTATGAATGTACTTTTGATGATTTCGCAATATGATTTTTTCTGCAATTTTAATTTGATTTTTCTTTGAATAATTCGGCTTTTAAATAAAGCTGAAAATTAATAAAAAAACATTCATGTCCAAATAATCCATATTTTCTATATAAAATCATTTGAATATGAAGTCGCATATATTAGTTTAAATTTTTTTTGATATTTACTTTTTTTAAATTATAAAGTCGGTTTGTATAACCATATCATTGTACATAAATAAATATAATGAAAGATATAAATATTTAATTATTTCAATTACAATTTTTTTATACGAAAAGACTGTAGAAAAAACTCAACTTCTATATTTGAATATTTTTTCTGCTTAAAATGACCAAACCTTTTATTTATTCAATTAATAAAACATAAAATACTTTATTGTTTAATTCAAATATTTGGTTAACTTCAGCTCTTGGAAGGAAAACAGGGCTTCAAAAATTCTAAAAAATATCCTAAACTGTGACTTATCGAAAAATCAAGCTACTTAATATTTGAACAAATCGTTTTTTTACTGATCACGAAAACGGCACATTTTCGTCATACGGATGCGTTTCAGTTTCAGCGTCACGACACAAACTTCCTCCACGAATCAGTCGTGAAAACCGTGTTTTATCTCGTCGAGAACTGTTACAAGACGTGTGTGACATAATTGGAATCGCGTATACGACGATGACAACTGTTGTGGATTGTCAAAGTTTGCCAACAATACACTTTATATGCGAACGTTTAAATCGCGCTCCGCCGTTTGGCCGAGTACGACGACAGACGTTCTTTGGTAATGACCCTGTTGTGATTAGTTGCGGACAACAGTACAGGATGATCGCAAATGCATTGCAATTGTGTGCCACGAAGATATGTTGACGACTTATTTGAAGGAGCGTTTTCTGTTAGATTATGAAAGATTATTGGTATATTGTTTTGTTTGTGTATTTTTGTGTTGTTTGCATGGATTGGATTGTAGAAAAAATGGTTAGATTTTGTGTTATGTAAATTTTTTTTATTGTTTTTGCTTAGAAAAAATCGAATGATTTTTAATTATATAAATTTTCGATGATTTTCAGGATAGAGCGAGAGTGCCGAGGGCCAAAGTGACTCATAGTATTGGTCCTAGTGCAGCTCCAGCTCCTTCGAGAGCCTCTTCAGCACCTCCAGATGGAAATGCTTGCGAACCCAAACAATCCAGAGCTAAAAAAATATCGAAAAGAAGAGGAGCTATTAAGCACCAAAGGTAAACAATATTTCGATCCGTATATTCAAAACGTAAGATTTAGCATGATTATTATTTTAATATCATACTATTACTAATATAATAATAAAAATTCAACAATTGATTTTTATAAAAATAACTATCAAGAAGAATGTGTACTGAAAAACCACCTCAAATTACACGATCAGATTCATCCACCTACCAAGACATTCATTAAAAATTTCCAAAAAAATCCATTCAACCATCAAACACACATTCCACACAAAACAATAAAAAAACAACCCAACGAACCAACACATCGCTGCAAACACATGCACGCCTCCACCACTCGATTTTCCTCCACTACTCGATTTTCCTCCACCACTCGATTTTCCTCCACTTTTCCGCTTCTTGAATGGAGCCAGCATCGAGACAAACCGAATCGCACACATCCTCGAATCCACACACATTATTTTCAGCGTATATTGACATTCCACCCACTCGTTTTTCAGCGGCCTGAGTCATCGGAGTGAGTCGCGGGAAGTGAACGACGTGAACGCTGAATGTTTCGCGTCAATCATTAGTTTCGTCGGGAAAATCGAGGAAAAAGCGGTTTATTTGGGATTTTTTTCGGGTGTCAATAGCCTCTGTTTGGGTGTTAGGGTTGTCTCGTTTTATTGGATTGAAATTTGAGTGATGGTGTTTATGTTGTGTTTTTGAAGTGAGATTTGTGCGGTGGCGTAATTTGTATTTCCAGATCAAGGTTTAAGTCCAAGTTCAAGTTTTTGATTACAATCAAAGAAATTTAATGAATTTTTGGCTTAGTGTAATGATATTTATTGATTGATGTTAGTATAATGATGGATCATATGTAAAAAATCGGATGATGAGATTCCTTTCGATTAAAAATTTAGTACTATTGTATTAAAATCTTCAATTCAAAAGAAGAATAAAAATTAAATTCATTATTTTTAATTAACCCCATTTAATTTTTCATTCACAAAAGAAAACCGACTTAATTTTTTCTTTATATATATAATATAATAAATGAAAATGATTCTCTTATTCATGTACTTTTTTATATACTGGTTTTATACTCCAAATTCAACCGTTTAAACTTCAAATTCAACCTTTTGAACGTCAAACAAAGCTCTTTACAAACGAAATTCAAACATCGGAAATTATTATTAATTTTAAGACCGTCAACATAGAAAATAATGAAATACATAAATAGATTGTATAATATGTATTTTATTGAATGCTATGACGAAGGTCTTAATGATATTTTCTAAATTCGACCTACAAAAGATTTAATTTGAAGTTTAAAAGCTTGTATTTAAAGTATAAAACCTATATTATATTTAAATAAAAACTAGAACTAATTAAAACAATGTCAGTCATTGATAAAAATGAAAATATAAAATATCCAAAAACACCACAATTTTCATCATAATTCTAATTGTAAAAAATGAATTTTTCAAGTATTCCCTATAAAACACTTCACAGATAGTTTTGCGTTCGTTTTGATGCAGCACTTCATTCGTTCGCGATATAGAAATATATATGCCGATATATTTTTCGCATAAACGATACGATTTTACAGCTACGGTGAACGATGTTAAAACAAACACGTAAGCACGTAATAATAAAAATTTATAACATTGCATTCACCACACATTACTCCGGTTATGCTATTCGAGTGATTCATATTGAGAATAAAATCAAAATAGACAAAGCGGAAAGTGAGCGAGAAGTTTTTATGACCGCAAAGCGTTGAAGAGATCGATTGTTTGCCCGATTTATTTTTTTTGTGTATTAGAACTGTTTTGATGATTTTTTTACGGAGAAACATTCTGGATTCTTTACAGTTTAGGAATTCGATGGTAAACATATATCAGAGTTGCCATATGGTATTCGAAACATGTCCTCTCTTTTTGATTAAAATTAAACGTCCTCGTTTGAACCTAAAATTTTCTTCTTTTTTGTTATTTCAGTCAAATACAATTTTTAGAGTATTTTGAAAAAATCCGTTTTATTTTTTCCATTTGAAAATGAAATTAACATACGATATCCAAAATTAGATTGTATTTCTTCTTATTTTGATTGAAATTATATGTTTTTTTATAGTCGCAGAATTCCCTCCTTTTATGGTTGTCTTAACCTGATTTAATTTTAAGAATACGATTCGTGATTTTTAAATAATAATTATTTTTCCAAAATTATTAATCCTTTACTACCTGTGGCTAACCTTTTCTCGAAAAAATTTTGAAATTAAGGCTTATAAAGACGATAATTTTTCTGAAAACGTGGGATAGATAGCATGTAATAAAAATCTAATCTACCAGTGTCGGATCCTTCCAAAAGATTATCTATTTAAAAACCTTAATTTTTGCGTGTTTCTCAAAAGTGGTCAATTAATGATATATGGTCAACCACTAATGCAATAACTTATTTATTTTATTTTTAAATTTCGACAATGAAGGAGAGATTTATTAATTTGAATTTATCGATTTGTTCTAATATGAATTTTTATCTAATTTTTCTAATGAAAGGAGATCAAATAATTTTTTTTAAAATAAATTCAAGCTTTTTTTGTATTTTAAAAATTGTTTTTTACTAAATATGTATTGAAATATTATTTTAAATAATTTCAGAGTTCACCAAGTAAACGGACACAAATTCGTAGCGAAGTTTTTCAGACAGCCGACTTTTTGTGCATTCTGTAAAGATTTCTTATGGGGTTTCGGCAAACAAGGATACCAATGCATAAGTAAGTTCCAAAAAAATCAAACATACAACAACAGATCAAAAAAGACCTTGACAATACATTTTAGAATTACGTATTTTGTTTTTGCATTGCGCAAACGACCGCGCGCTTTCACCGCTTTGATAAATTGGCTAATTAATCAGGAAGTTTGGAAGTTTCTTTCGGTTTTAATACACAATATGCATCAATTTATTTTTTTGCTTCTACTTTCAGCGTGCCAAACAGCTGTTCACAAGAAGTGTCACGGGAAACTGCTTGGATCATGTCCACAATCGAGCTTCAACTCGGAAAGCACTATTGTAAGTTTTCGTCCGACCATCGGTGATTCCGTTGTGGAAAAACGTTTACGATGCGAAAATAGACACGTTAATGTCAGATGTGTGGAAAAAGGATGTTTTTAATTGTGGCCGCGTGAATGATGGCCGTTCGGATCGGACGAGTGTCGTCGTTTATTGTTATAATTTGAGTTCGTTAATGCTGGATGTTTTTGTGTTATTATGTTGTTTTATGAATGGAATTTTTTTTATATAAAATCTTTTTTTTATTTTTTTGATGATTTGAAACTTTTTCTGATGTTTCTGTGTATTATTATGCTATAGATATAGTTACAATAGTAAATAATATGTCTGTGTTAAATAATTGATTAATATATCATTCATACCTATTAAGTATAAACTCATTATATAATATTTATAGAAGAAATGAATTTATTTGTAAATATGAATATTTTAATTGGTTTGAATTAAAAAAAAATTATAAACTATCCAAACATTTGACTATCGCAATTATCAGTGAATATATAATACAAAATTTGACTACAGATTTTGAATATTAATTTTTTCAAAAAAAAAAAAAATCATATACCTAAAGAATGTATGAATAATGAAAAATCATATACCTATAAACATGTTATATGAGATTAAAATTTGATATTTTTTCAGTATTTACGGGAACGGTTCAAAATCGATCTTCCCCATCGCTTCAGGCCACATTCCTTCGTTTCGCCGACTTTTTGTGACCATTGTGGATCGTTGCTTTACGGAATTTTTAAGCAGGGTCTCAAGTGTGAAGGTGCGTATAATGAATATTTATCAAAACATCGGACCCGGTTAGTTAATGTATCGTATTTTATGAAATCCGACAAAGAAAGCATTGGCAAGTTATATGATTGTATTCAGAAAACATTTTGTTGACACATGTGTATGAATTTTTTTGATTTTATAATATTTATTTTTATATAATGACGAAATATTGTTTTGCTTGTGAGGAAAATAGTTCTGCTAGTTTAGTCGAGACGCACACCTAATTGAAAACGCATATCCAAGACACGAACCATTATCAATTAAAAATATTATTTTATTTTTAAATACTTTGATAACTTACAGATATAAAAGAAAATTCAAAGGAATAAAATATCAATATGAAGCTTACATAATTAATTTCATAATATTTTTGTGAGAAACTTATGAAAATTTAACTAGATTTAACAAAATTGTCATCGTATTTTTTGGCAAGCCGCGCAAAAGAAATATCGTATTAAAATTTCAATTTGAAAAAATTTGATTAAAATCTAAAATCTCATAAACAAAAACACAAATTGAAACATCATAAGATTAAATCACGATGTCAGAAAAAATTTGGCATACACAATGCAACAGAAAATATGAACTCATTTTATTTCGGTTTTTTTATTTATACGAATGCCGTAAAATTTAATGTCAGTGGTGTTTTTGACTGGAGTCCTTCGTATGCATGCAGGTCAAGTTCTTTACTTTTCGTGAGGAAAGTGAAAATTTCAGAGCCAAGAAATTTTTAAAGACATTGAGATTACTGCGAAAATAAAAGGGTCAGGGTTAACGACTCGTCGGGGTTCAGAAAACTCATTAAGATATTTAATTTTATTTCTAACGATCCTCAGATAAAATTTTAAGAATTTCAACTAGTGCAGACGCTTTTTGACGCCTCATTTAATATAAGGACATTTAATATATTTTATGGCTTATGCGAAATTTGTGCACACTTTTTTCATAAGCCGAAAGAACCAATTCATTATTTTTAAGTGACTTTTGACGCTTTTATTCAACGAATGAAATGATAGAATCAAAAATCTCATCATGATGAGTCACTTTTTCCACTGAGCGATTGTCATCTATTTGATTTTCTCTTTCTTTTCACCCAATGCTTTGAACATCGTTGGAGTACTTCTAATGTCCATGTAAAATCCATTCATCTTGTCACAAAACCGTCTCATTGCCGTTTGAAAATTTTCATTTGTTTCGCAGTACGTTAGTCATATTTTCCGCCCACGCGTTTTCGTTTTCCTTCTTGAAATTAACGAAGAAGAAAATTTTCATACTAAAACAGTTTTAAATGATTGCGCAGATGCATGTGATTTGTTTCGCATTCAATGCTAATATCATTGCTTTATTTTCTTAGTTGATGGACAACAGTCATTCGACAGGTGACGAATGCTTGACACTTCATTATTTTTAGACGTTGCGCTCGTTCAAACGTTTCAAAACTTTCGGTATTTAGATACCTCAGCCAAAAGGATGCTGTGATTATTCTAACGATCATAATATCATATGATTACAATCTTGTAATGATTGCATGCATATGATCCTTGAATTTGATTGATTTGATGTTTGACAATTGTTATACACATCTATTATATCTTAAGTTTTATATAATAATGGTGTACGATCATATCTAATCAATGTCAGATGAAGATATTTATGTTACTTTCAATTAAAATTTAACTGAAATATTACAAAACAAACGCACAACGTTCTTCACCTTCCTTTCATGATTCACCATTTTGGCGACCAATTTACGTGCGGCATTTTTTCCTGATAGATTGATGGCTCGAATGACGATAATGATTTTAAAGAGAAGTGCATCAGTGGTCATCAGCATTCCTTGACATCCATTCGTCGACGGACAAAATGCCATATGGGATATATTAATTTAGCAAGAACACCTAAGCGACTGCGCATCCAAAATCGCATCCAATAGTAATTGCGTGCAAATTAATTCTCACACCTGATTGCTTCCTTGATTATTATGATTTATTTTGATTAATTAGTATTGTCAGTGGGTTTGATAATTTATGTGAAGTTTTTGGGACCGAAATAAGCATGGAGTTTTGCGAACGTTTCAATGTCATTACGGAATTTTTTCATGTTAATGTAGCAAACATTGACTTGACTTATAATATATAGAGGTTTCAAGTATGGAATTTTATGAAATGATAGTTTTGTATCTTGTAACAACTTGTATTATAATAACGATACAAAAAACAAATCATCTGTAATATGATGGCTGTACGTCAAAGCTGCAAGAAAGTATTTTAAATTGCATAAATTATACCATTTTTATATTGAAACAATAAATTTTTTGATCCGTATATCTTCGTTATCCAAAATCTAGGAACCTTTGAAAGTAATGCGGTTATGCTTGACAATTGACAATCATTCAACATCGATTGGTCAATCGTCGTGTGAGTGACCGGATTTGGTTTAGTTATTGGTCAATCATACTATTATAGTTTACTAACACTCGATAATAAACAAAGACTTAAAATTTCTATTTCAGTTTATACGTTTTTCAGCGCGGGCATTAATTTTAGTTCATACAAATTAAAATGGGGCTTCGCGAAGAAGGAAGCGAGTTATAAATAAATAAACCTATAAAAACTAGAATTTATGTATACAATAAAACTTTTGATAGTTTTTAATTGAAATTCCGTGTTTGAAGGATACGATGATTCGAAATGAATCAGATTTTTTTTTCAAATTATAATTCATATTATTATATATACATTTAAAATTATGGAATTGATTTAAAGACATTTTGACCATAAACGACCTCACACACAAACAGGTGCGGCCGTGTGAAAAGTGCAGCACTGCGGAGGACTCGGCTAACCCATTTGGCAAACATACAATCGGCGATAACACCGAAAATAGCAACAACAGCACACACACACACTCTAAATCCGACATGCGAATCTTTTCGATATCGCTTCTAGTTGGCAATGACCGAACGCGAAAAGTCAATCTTCTGATTTGTCTTCCCGTAGCCAGATTTTTCTCTTTCCTAGACGCGTAATGTCGAAGTTCGCATAGGCAAAATTCGCTTGCCAAAAACCGCAGACGTGTCTAGAATCACGTACGTGAAGATTGTTCGTTGGTGGGTAATCGGGAAATTCGCAGTTTTGCTGTGTAAGTGTCCTCGAAACCGCGGGTTTCCTTGTTTATGCGTTTCGCGTCTTTCTTTGTTGGTTCGATGGAGATTTCGTTCGAGTTTTGAATATTCGCGAATCGGATCGTGGAAAGTTTTATGGTTGGATTGATGTTTTTACTGCGAAGACAAATCGCTTGAAATAACTGAGGCGTGTGTTGAAAAATTCTGAATAATTGGGTCTTCGGATTAGCGTAAGTTTCAAACAAATTTCGATGGTTTGTTTGATCTGAAAAACGGAGTGATTGAAAACAATTGCAGAGTTCGTTTCATTATTAATTGATATTTACGTTTGTTTGACTAATAAATTAAAAAAAAATTTTGCGCATTTAATTTATCATAAATATCTTGTTCAATATAAAATTAAACACGATACATACATATTCTTTAATAGAATCTAGTTTCCACATAATATATTTTTTAAACAAATTTTTCATATTAATTAATATATTTCAATGAAATATTTCCTTTAACGTATTAGAAAAATATGAAATTTATTTTTAAACTCACCTTGTCTGTATATGAAGTCGTTTTCATTTTTGTCTCGCAATTTTTCGTACACTATTCGCTCGTATAATTTACGAGTAAAGTTGGCGACAATTCAAATGGCGTCTCAACCGTATCCTAAACGTCATCCTCTTGTATAATAGCGTTAATCAAAATTCATCGAAATTTAATTCGCGGATCAAAAAATTGATCCCTGATCAAAAATCTCAGGTGTCACTGTGAAAACTTATTATATTCAAGCTTTTCGTAATCCACGAACGATCCCTGAACCGAAAATATTCATATTTTTCCACGATGATTGATTAATTGAGTGCTCCATGTGAGTTTTGCGTATTTTTACAATTTTACGAAAATTTGCGTGGATCTCGTTATGCGTTTTCGCGTGTTTACGTTGGCCTGTAGCGTTTGGCATTGAAGTTTTTTCCAACTTACGTTCGATAACGTTATTTTTTTCTGATTTTCATACAAATATTATTCCGTTCGTAATAAAACGCCGTTTTTCATTCACAGACGCATAAAAATACTTGATGACGTTCACCTGTTGAACATTTGTTCTGATTATTAGAAAACAGTGTCTGCTATCGTTGTTGGTTGCCTATGAATTATTTTGTTCACCCGACATTGAAGTTCATGCTGGATTAACTAAAAATATCATAAGGAAATGTAATATATTTTTAAACTTAAAAATATATATTGTTTTTTTTTCAATTTTTAAATTAAAATTTGGTCAAAAAATTATATAAACATAATAAAATAACAATTTTTACTATGCGCATACATCGCGTGGACAAGGTAATCAAAACATTCATGAAACGACCATTAATATAGTTGAAACTAGAAATAAAAGACAAATTATATTTTCGAAAATATTTTTTTACCATACCAACATTTTTCAACATTCCAAACGATTTTTACAGGGTTGAAAAGTACTTAAAAGCAGATTTTCTTTTAGCACAGTCGAAAAACGCGTGGGCGTAGCCGCAAAGGCAAAAATAGAGATGTTCAAACTTTTCACACGTCACAGTGCCTCTTATAAATGAAGTGAAACGAAGCGTTCCGGTGATTGATAGCATTTTTGGATTCGTGAACGCGAATTTCGGCGGGAAAATCGCGAGAATTCGAATCGAAACTCCCCTTCGTGTGATCCGCTCGATTAGCTTATGAAACGTGAAATTCCCGATTTCCAGAAGCTTAGATGGTTTTTCAGTAGTAAATATAAGTAGTTTTCAGTGACGTCTTTCTTCAGTGTGCGTCGATTTTATTTTCAGACTTAATCTTCGGACGTTAGCTTCAAGCCAAGTCGATATCGCGAGGTGGTCGTCAATAACTCCTTGCCGATTGCCTTCGTTTCGCTTTTCATTGAAAGCTTTTTTGAGCAGTTGCAAAACTGTTATGTGATATATATTTTTTAATGGTTTTTGTTTGGAAAAAAATTTTGACTTGATAATTTAATCTTTAATGGTGTTTTTTTGGATACGTATTGTACTTATGCTGTGTTGAATGATGCTGATTTGAGATTTTGCTAATTATTATATGCGTTTAATATATATTTTATTTTTAAAAATAAAGACATTTTTTATCTTTAAGATTTTTATTTAGTATGATAATGATAGAAAAAGCAATTGAACTTAAGAGTATATCGTTTAGTCAATTTATTGATACGCAATAAATTTCGTCAGAAGATGTCTGAAACATTTTTCATATTGAGATAAGTTTTTCAACCAATTACGTGCAATTAATAATCAGAAAAATGTACAACCGACGAACATATTCATCCATCAATCACTCAACAGTCAAAACAAATTCTCAATTAAGAACCGATTCGGTGAATTCGTCATAAATTTTAAAATATCCCTTCCGTCATCGTGAAAATCGAGAAAACTCTCGAAAAAACGAAAAAAATCGCGAATATTATTTCGAGCGTTTGCCTTAATTACCCTAGCTTACATTAAAGCGGGCCGCGACTGGAATTTCGCAATAGTATCGTCTATTTATGCGAAGCGCAAAATTCTATTGTATTTCTGAAACAAGCGTGGGACAATTCTAAAAGCAGACACCCTGAAAAAAAAATCAACACCGAAAATTATACAGAGAGCTGACTGGCTATTCTATTTACGCACATGCGAAAACAAGCGAAATATTGATCCTATTTTTCTAGTATTTTATTCCGCTTATACTCCGCGTATTTTCGATGTTTGGTTTTTCGATTATCCGACGCGATTTTAGACATGTCTCTTTGGTCTCTGCGAATAAATCAGTCGACCAGAAGTGTTTCGGTCACGCGCCTTCCGTGACGTCTTCGAAGAAGTCGCCATCATCAGCTCCACCGAAGTTTATATATAAATTTTTACGTGTGTACATATATAACTCGGTTTATTTACGTTCTATTGTAGAGTACGTGTTCACGAGAGGGGCGTATTTTGGATAATTAGGATCATTTTCATTAACATATTGCATCGTATTTTATTCTTGCATGATTCCGTAGTGCTTAACATATTTTCGATTCGAATTATGTGATATCTCGATTGGCACACCTTCAAAGCGAATCGAATCGATTTTAATCGCATGATCCCGAATGCACCCCTGCGGTGATCGCTTTGTTGTGTCGCGGTTCAATAATTACCCGTGTAACACATTATTAAGTGCAGATGTCATCGCGATAGTACTATTCCCGACAGAAAATCCCGAAGCCGTTTGGATGATCAGACGCAGAGGCGTTCCTCCAACACTAACATCGTCGGGAAGGAATAGGAAGGAGTGGTTTCACTTGGTGGGGAAGAGTGGGATGTGGACTGGTGCCAGTAGTGCAGCACCAGCCGCCGTCATGAGATGACCGCTTGCCATTGGCACGACCGGGAATAACAGTTGAGACTAACGCGATGCCGCTGTTCTCGGACCTGTCCAGTCTAAGCATGTATTACGGAGGCTCGTTGGGCACATCGTACAGCAGCTCCTATCTGGGGAACGGAGGCAACTACAGCACACATTCGTCGCTTTCGAGTTATTCAAGACCGCCGTTGTCGTCTTACTCCGGTCTCAGGTCGGCATATACATCCTCGAGACCTTACACTCCTTACCTATCCACTATCAGTGAATCTTCCAGTCGAAGACCTGTAGGTTCTTCTGGAATATTGTCGAGATTGAGTCCGGATGTGCAATCACGTTTGAGCCCTAAGTACAAACCACAGAGGCCGGTGACGATCAATACGGCGGATATTGACGTGTCTCGCAATAAATATACGAGAGCCGAGCCAAGGGCGGGGGTCAGCAGTGACGTCAGTGATGATGTGGATGGCCAAAAAGATGGTGGACTCGAGCGCGGACGCAGTACGATTCGTCGCAGTCGACCCGTCGTTAGACTTCGCACTATTAAGAGGAAAGACAAGGACTCGCCGAAGACGGAAAGGGGTTCGTTGAAAAGGGAGGAAGGAAATTCGCCATCGCCAACGGTCGTAGACGACGCCAGAGCTATGTCGCCGATGTTGAGCACGTTGACGAAGCACAGTCCCAAGTCAAAATGGAGGGAGACCTTGCAGGACGACCTCGAATACAAAGATAGGAGGGCAAATAGGAAGACGCCAGGTGAGAAGTTAAAAGAGAAGTTTTTGATACGTGATACCAAAGAGGAAGAAGAGGCGCTCACGCTTAAGGAACTAAGGGAAAAGAAGAGATTGGAAAATCTTAGTAGCTATAACCAACAATCTACAGCAACTCCAACAGCCATCAA
Source organism: Hydropsyche betteni (assembly GCA_028571205.2). Taxonomy (NCBI): domain Eukaryota; kingdom Metazoa; phylum Arthropoda; class Insecta; order Trichoptera; family Hydropsychidae; genus Hydropsyche; species Hydropsyche betteni. The sequence goes on along the minus strand of JAOXNN020000027.1, from coordinate 3,183,038 downwards.
AAGACACGCATCTTCTAAAAGACATAGTGTGCGGAAATCTAATAATCTAGAAGTTGATGAAAATAATGACGCAACTCCCAGTCCTATTCTAAGAAAAGCTTCAAAGAGGATGTCGTTGAAAGGCGGAAACGCTGCTGATAATGAAAAAATCAACTTTAGGAGGTTTTCACAAGAAATGCTTGAAGAACAGTCCCAAATTTTTGACGCACTGATTCGTGGGGAAAATCTTAGCACCACTCAAGTGGATTTATCCAAAATTGGTCTGTCTGAACCGGATTCAGCCGGTGAAATGGGTAAAATGGGTTCAAAAAGAAAGAAAAAACTTGCAGACAACCAGACTATCAGTTTTGGCATGCCGCAGACGAGAACGAAATCGGATCATGCGATCGACGAAATGGTCAGCGGCATAGAACGAGCCAAGTCTCCAAGTCCAATTGGTTCGAAAAATCCACCAAAAATTAGAAAATCATCTTCAGGAGGCATGATCGCCACATTGGATTCAATCACAGAAAATCCAAAGGAGCCTATCGTCCACAAAAAATTGAATGCGATTAGCGAAGGTGCAGCTGAAGTGAAAGTTGTTGAACATTCCGCGAAAGTACCAAAGCTCAAACCAAAAATATCTTCCACGGTTGAAGTAAGCAATGTTGAATCTAACTTGAAGGTCAAAGTTGATGATGTTGTTATTGAAGAAGTTACAAAAATAAAACCAAAGATCTTATCTAACATACAATATGAAGTAGTATGTGAAGAGACAGTCAAACCGACAACATCATCTGATGAAAAGACTGAAAAAAATACTAAGTTGGAGAAGCCACAATTAGACAAAAGGCGAATAGAAATGAACAAGTCAAAAAATCCAGCAGTCCAAAATGCAGTCTCACAGATTTTGCCAGAAAAAAAGAATGGTTGCCAATCTATTATTGCTGGTAAACAAAAGAATGAGTCGGATGAAGAAAATGATGACTTTTGGGGCAAAATTGGCCACAGAGAAACAATTTATTACAAAGACAGGAGGAAACGTTTGGCGGAGGAGGCAGAAAAAATGAAAAAATCAATATTTTGGAATCCAGATGAAGAATTAGAAGTGATACCAGAATCTGTGATTGCAGAAGAGCCATCTGAAGAGAAGGCGACTTCTGTTAAAGAAGTCGACAAAAGTGAATTAGAAAAAAATAAGACATCTGAAAATATATCGAAAAATAAAGTGAACGATTTTAGTAAAAATCCACTTGTGAAATCAAGTTCAAAAGTATCGTTTGATTTACCGCCACCCGAAGAAACAAAAATATCCACTGTTGAAAATAGTGAAAAAATCTTAGATAAAACACCAACTGTTAAGAAAAATGTCACAGAGCAAACAAAACTTGATGAACCTGAAGCCAAAACTAAAATAAAACTATCTGAAACAGCAAAATCGGTTAACGAAAATAAAATAAATGATAATGCCATGAAAACTACAAAAAAAGTTGATTCTATGATTAATGATAAAGATGAAAAGTTATCTAAAGTTCCTAAGACAGTTCCCAAAACAGAAACTAAAAATGAAATGAAAGATTCCAAAAATAGTATTAAAAAAGGTATAGAAACAGTTAATAAAAAGGAAAATGTTGAACTGAAAAAAGAAAATATATCGAAAGTGGAAAAAGTAAATACTATCATAGAAAAGAAAAAAGAAAATGTTGCCGCAGATGTTTCAAAACCGGAAAAAGTAGATGTTACAATAGAACAGAAAAAAGAAATTAAAACAGAGGCAGCAAAAAGTGTTTTAAATATAGAAAATAAAAAAGAAGCAATAAAACCTGGACAAAACATTGAGAAAAAAGAAGTCACTGAACCTAAAATGGAAGTAAAAAATGATATTGAAGTTAAACCAAAAGAGCAAATCAAAGATTCTAAACCTAAAACGGAAATCAAAGAAAAGCCAAAAGAAATTAACAAACCAAAAGAAATTTCGGAACCTAAAGTTGTTACACCTCCAATGTTGAAATCCCCTGATAAGGATGTTAAAACTGAAAAAACAAAACCTGTTGACAACCCAAAACCAAAAGTTGCAACTCCTCCAATTATGAAATCTCCCGAGAAAGAAATCGAAACTAAAAAGGCAGAACCTGCTGAAAATCCGAAACCTAAAGCTGCAACACCTCCAGTTACGAAATCTCCTGAAAAGGAAATCAAAATTGAAAAGACAGAATCTGTCGTTGAAAGCAAACCTGAAGAAAAACCCTTAGAAGTCACAAAAGTAGAAACAAAACCAGAAAAGGTCGAAGAAGTAAAAATCATACCACCGATCGCAATTCAACCCTCGGAAGAAACAGAACCTCCAAAACCAGAAATTTCCGAAATCGACTTGAGCAAAGACATAATAAAACTTCCCAAAACACCATCGCCGAAAAAACGAGTGGTCAAAAACGAGCCTGCTGCCAGACCATTAATAGCAACCCCCAGACCATTACAAAAGAGGGCAGCCCAAAGACGAGCAAACCACGCAGTTGTAGAATCCAGCAGCTCCGAGGAAGAGACTTCCAGCGAAGAAGAGGAAGAGGAAACCGAGTCTTCGGAGTCATCAGAGGACAACGACGAGTATTACGAGTGCGAAGTGACAAAGAACAAAAGTGATAAAGACGTGAGGACATCGACGAGCTCCAACGATTCAGGATTTGACTCTTCTGCTCCAACTTCACCTGCTGGGATCATTTGTATCAAAAAAGGTAAGGATCGTAGTAATGCAGCATGGTTGTTTCGTACAGGCTGTATATACTGACGCTATTGTATTTAAGATTATGTGCAGTATCAAAATAATACTTTGGTGTGGTAGATTACGATCGAGTTAAATCATTTTTTTTTATGTATACGGTTTTTCAAACATTTTCGATATTGCAGAATAAAATTTGGTTTATGAGCTATTAAATTCAATCTTGTAAGAGTACATTTTTTGGTGCGGTGATTTATTTAATCCAAGCGTACTTTTTGTTATGATTTTTATTTATATCAGATAATAATTATATAGATCAAAAGAAAATCGATCTGAAGTGGTAAGATTGCGTTGATTTTAGTTATAAATACTTATCTTTTATAAACAACGATATACGTGACAGTAATTTCACATTACGCTGAAATAACATATTGTATATAATAAACGAGTTCATTTTCATCATATAATTCGTTTGTTTTTATGCGATTAACTCTAACAAGCATGATTTGTGGCGCATTATTTGTTTTATTGGATAAATAACATGTCTGATTTCATGAATCATCATATATTTTTTTGTAATCTATCATTCAACAGAAATAAACTCGAAGAAAAATATGAATATCAATCGATTGTAAACACACCTGTATTTTCCTTGACTCATGCAATATCAATTAATTGGCAATGAAAATATTATTTGACATTTATATTTTGATCACGTGTATATTTTTAATCGAAAAAATATTTTAAATGATATTGAGATGATGAAAACTTTTTCAACATTATTTTTTGATTTTCTTATTAATAATACTTTTCTAGTAATAAAAAAAGTTTATTCTTATTTTTAGGATTTGTAAGAAAATTAATTAATTAATTGAATGTGTGCCGTGAATAATCTGGTTTCTGATTTTTTTTTTTGCGAAATAATCCCCTATATATAATAGCGGATATCTGTCTGTCTGTCTGTGTGTGTGTGTGTGTGTGTCACAATGACGCTCGCGACTCTCATTGTATCGGGAGCGCATAAAGAG
>JAOXNN020000027.1:3150576-3179243 GCA_028571205.2 Hydropsyche betteni | reverse complement strand
GCTTTTCACATTTTATCATTTTCCGTTTCTTAACAAATCCACACCCGATGTTATTAACATCGGGCCTATTTACTAGTGTTATATATTGTCAATGCAACAATACAGTGATAACAACGATAATAAACAAAATTATTCAGCAAAAAAAAAAAAAATGAAAAAATAACAGAAACCACATTATTCAATTATTTTTTGTTTGTTATTCTCTTATAAAATTTCGCAAAATATTCTTTGATAATTTTGAGTTATTTTTATATAGATATTTTTTCAAATATTTGCAGTCTTATCGTCCATTTATTTTAAAACATTAGTTTTTTTTTTTTTACTTATCAAATTCAATATAATCATAATATTGAATCAGTTAATGTACTTCAAATATTCAGATAAGAAGCGTGTGATTTCATAACTCGTATCAATTTTTTCCGAAAAACAAAACCCCTTCGCTTTAACTATACAACTCAGCGACCAAAATATTTCATACAAAAACTATATTTATACAAAAACACAACATTTTCATTATAAAAAAAATAAACATCAAGAATTCGCGGCACGATTCTACCAACGACGTCGCATTTCATTTTGTCGCCAAGTAGTAGGCGTGCCCGCTGATAACAAACACCACGTGACACAAGATCACTGTGACGATCACCATTTTTATGATGATGATCGAGACGACGATCGAGAAGGCCGTCAAAAGTTTAAGGTGAGATCGCGTGCCAATTGGGGGTCGACATTCGAAATTTAAGGGTTAAATTGTCGAAATCGCCGCCACTTCCGTGACCGATTTGTTCTGAAATGCATGCGCTCGTGATCTATCGTTGTTATGTAAGCGATTGATCTGCTAGTCGTTATCGATGATTTTATTTGTGATTTGAAGAGTCGAAGTTGTTTTCAAATGATTGTTTCGTGTGTCACTGATCGTATTCGAGTGATAGAATATGTTTTTTTCGAATATCTGAAAGTTTGTGTTTGCATTTGATGTGTTTGGATAACGTCAGTTTATATCAGTTGTAGGGAAAGTGAACAATCGTGTGATTAATCGATTGTTCTATAAAATTTATATAGAAAATCAATACGATAAAATTATATTGTGTAATAGACAATCATCTTTAATTTATCATTTCATTATGTTACAATGAGATTCTGATTGTACGATAATAAAATTCACGTGTAACATCTTGAAATTTATTTATTTAATTTTTCGATAATAATATAATAGTATCGAAAACGAAAGTTAACACACAAAACGTTCTGCCAGACATACGACACAATATATTACCTTGAATTATTTTCCACTCAAGATTTTCCTTTGTATATATTATCTGTGTCAAACATGTTATTTTTTTCTACGAAACTACAATGAAAAATTTGTCAATGCTTTCTTTTTAAAATAGAAGCGGTATTCGGTCCGATATTTTGACAATTCTAACGATAAACAATATATCATATTTTGTCAAAAAAAAATTGTGTCTGATTTAGACTGTGATGTTAATTGCCACAAGAAATGCGAGAAGCTGACGGCCAACCTGTGCGGAGTCAACCAGAAGTTGGTGGTAGAAGCTTTGGCTTCGGTTCGAAAAGGTGAACAATTCGAACTCATATTGTTTAAAATATCGAATTTTTATATATCTATAAATATGAAACGAGCTTGTTTTCGTCTAGTACAGTTAACAATGTTGTACCAGATTCCGAATTTTGTGGCAGTCACGTGCGCAATCCCAAAATAAGTGCAAATCGTAATTTGAAAGTACACGTGTCTATTCTGGTTGGGTTTATTTAAAGTCGATGATGCTCTCTCGTTGCATCGAAGTTCGTTGGGTATTCGCAAGTCATGAGGAGAGCTTTCAACGTTCGGATGTTTAGAGACAAGAATATCATAAGGTTCTGTCTCATATTTCATGTTTATAGAACTTTGTTTAGATCTAGAACTCGATTTTGTAGAATCTGCTGATTTTCAGTATTTTGTTTTACTAATGAAAATGTTAAGTCATGATTAGTTTGTAATTGGATATTGCGATTGTTCGATATGATCGACAATGATTCACAAAATGAAGTATTGCTTTTGGAATAATTGAAATAATTTTATTCTGTTTGATTTTTTTTTTATAGTAAAATTGAGTCTACCGTCAGCTCTTTTTTGCAAACGTAATAGGATACAAGGTACAAAATGCAAATATTTTAACATTTCATAAGCAATTTAATATATATTTTCTATCACAAATGCGTACTAAAATAGAAAGAGCTTTTTGATTTTTACAACTTTTCGAATCTAAAATAGACAAAAATTCGAACAAAGTAGTAAAAGTTCGCATCGGAAAATCTCGCGCCAGACTTTCCCACCCACTCGTAGACTTGGAAGAAATGACGCAACTTTTCTCAGATTCTTTTTATTATTTTCGTTTTCGATTTTTTTCTCTTTTGTCGTGTTTATAAACTCGAACGGCAGACGTTTCTAGCGTGCGTACTTTTATTTACAAATTCAAACGAAAGTCATCGAAAAAACGAGCATTTTCCGAAAACCAATGAGTTCCTTAACGGTTTTCGTTTGTTATTTTGTAATATCAAAGATCTAGTCAAGGAATTTTAATCGACGATTGTTTATCGGATCCGTTAAAAGCTTTATGTGTCATAGCTTAATCGATTTTTTGAAAAGTACGTCAGATTTTCGTTAACGTCATCGTTTTTTTTTTAATAGAATAGTATTCAATCTCGTGACGCAAAATTGAAAATGATCATCAATCATTCAATTTTCACACCAGACAACTTAATTTATGGTCGTCTTCGCGTTTTTGCTAAATTTACTAAGATTCTTTTAAACTGGACTGTGTCGTTTGTTAACTGAAAAAAAAATTTTAACATCAAAATAAACTATAATATTAGAATATTACGGAATTGGTTATCTAATTCGCGAATTTTCACAAATATAATTTATCCCGTCTGTGGGTGGATTCCATTACTATTTTGCGTCGAACAATAAATTTCAGTTTCGCAGTAAACAATGGTTTATTCATTTCGTTTAAATTTATTTTCAAATATGTTTTTGCGATATTCCGTCTATTTATATAAATATTAAAATAACTCTAATATTTCAGCCTCAATTCTCAATTTTAACATCCATTCGTATATTCCGACGATACAATTACATAAACGACATAAATAGAAACCGCATCCTATCCGACGATAATCATCCAAAATTTACACCGCTCTCGATACAAAATGTAACAAAATCGCATCGATTTATGCAAATTGGCAAGGTCCATCGGGTCGGCAACCTGTCCGCGCTTTCGCAACATATGCAAATCGGTGCTTCGAAGACACTAATGAAGACACATGCCCCTTCGAGGAAACGATGGCCACCTTGCATTGGTCTAAAGATGCGTTTTCTCCGAAGGAAACTCGCAGCAGTGGTGCGTTGCGCAAACTGCATTCCCAGAAAGTTAGTCTGCGGTTTCTTGCATTTATTTGTGTTCCAGATGACACCAGGAAGAGTAGTCTTGTCCGGAAGGGACAGCCCTCGTTTATAAATATGCATAATATGTCGGGTGTTATGCGCTGTGAGATAATCGCGACGGAAATAGTTGACGCATTTCGGTGCCCGGGTTCGAGGAGTTTGAGCGATTCTGTGATGTTTATTGAAATTGAATGAATGGTTTTTTTAATATAAATTAGTGCTGAGGGTTTGAAATTTATGTGACGGTGGTTTTTTGTGTTGATGCTGTTATAGAAATGCGGTTTTTCAGTGAGAAAAGTGGGTTTTTCCGATGCGTCATACTAGATTTGATTGGTTTTCATTGCAAAAATATATTCGGATTATAAAATATTGATGTAAAAATAAATATTGCGTGATTATATCAACTGTAGGTTTATAAAGACGATGAATAGGATATACATTTATTTAGATTAATGAATGAAATTTAAATAAATATTTTTTCGTTAATAAATAAAACGACTTCCTACAAAAATCTGAATAAAAATAATAACTACGCATAAATTAAAAACCAACATCGATTCTCATATCCTAAATAAATTTTATTGGTTTCAATTAATCTCTCAGTTCTCACTGCCAACTTTAATTGAACATAAAAAAAAAATATTTCGATTTCAGCATCACGTTTTCGTATAAAAAAATAATTTTTGAACATTTTCACCGAGACGAGCCCAAATATCACACTCGCGTAGAAAAATGGTTCGGAACCATTTTTCCCGGACTCGAGTTGATTAGCTTTTGCACAAAAATAGCCTCAGGTGTCGGGTGGTGGGTAACCAGTTGGATTCAGAATTTCTTTGTCCGAAGCGAGTTTTCCACGAAACAATCCGCGAGATTTACGCGAATTCCACGAATCGAGCATAGGTAGAAACTCATCCGACGAAAGTTTTCCCGCTTTTCTCCCGCTTCACGGAAAATCGCACATTTTCCATTTATTTTCATTTGATTTGCGGAAACGGCCCGTTTACGCGGAATATGTATTAAAGATAATAATCATAACGCCGTATTCTGGATCGGCTCCAACGAGAGACACGCGATAGTTTCATAAACACACGTCGAACATATCCATTTCATATTTATTTGATTTGCATAACGAGCATGCTTTATGCGATTTTCAAATTCGATTCACTTCAGCTTCAGTTTCTACTGTCCGTCGAGTGCTTTTTTTTCATTGATTGTGACGTCTATTACTGATTTTTTTCGTTATTCATTATTGTTCACGTATGATTTTTTTGGTTTTGTTTTGCAAAATATACGTGATCTTATCTGTTTTGTATATTCGGATGTTTTTATTATTAGAAATATGTTATATTTCATATACGATGACGATTCAGGCCGGAAAACCGTATCATAATTCCGATTCTAATCCGTGACATGTCTTAATTAGACCCCAAAGTATTTTTTTTTAGAATCTGCCCTTTGTTGATATGGCAGATTTTTTGATTTTATGGTGTGTTGTGTGTTTTTGGGGAATCCAGGGGGTGGCGAGGGTCGAGAAGGAGCTTCGACGGCTGGAGCAGCATCAAACGATCACAATAACTGCGAATCTGTTTTCGGTAAGATCTTCACTAATCAGATCGATCCATTTTTTTATGTGAATATATTATATACATATATATTTTAAAAACAATAAGCTTTTTGGCTTTGATGTCGCTCTTTTTTGCGATAACGCTTCTTTGTCCTATTTAACAATTGCGATTGTCTGGGATGGAAGATGATTAGATTTTATTTGATCTTTGTATTATATTCAGATCATTTTTCATCTCCATATAGATAATCAGATATCGTGAATATTTGACTAAGTTTTCGCTGCTTCTATCAAAATTTATATGCATTTTGTGTTTATTCAAAATTATATATTTTGAAATTGCTGTTTTTACATATCAAAAAATATTTATTTCAATTTGAAGAGATGATATTATACAATTGATATTGTAATTTATATATCGAGTTTATTTTTAAAATAATCTATATAATTTTATTTTATATTGTTTTGAACACAATATAAATAATCAAATTTACTATTTCAATCTCCTAGTTTCATCTCTTTTATTTTTTTTACATATTTATGATTTTAAAATGGATTGACAGTTATTATAAAACTTTAATCATGTTCACAGAGGCATCTACTGCTTACAGTGCATTCCAAAGGTCGGGTCGTGTAACCCCACCTGCAACGACAATACCACGCTTTAGAAAATACACAGTTGAAGATTTTTATTTCCTGAAAGTTTTAGGCAAAGGCAGCTTTGGAAAGGTAATACAAATTCACACGAAAGTATGCGTTTTCGAGACTTTTTTCGAATATTAATGAAAAAAACACTTCATTCGTAGGTACTTTTGGCTGAGTTGAAAAACACAGAATATTACTATGCCATCAAATGCTTGAAGAAGGACGTGGTTTTGGAAGACGACGACGTTGAATGCACCCTCATCGAGAGAAAAGTGCTCGCTTTGGGCACCAAGCACCCATATCTTTGCCATCTGTTCTGTACATTCCAGACGGATGTAATATTTTCAGTTTAATTTTAATACGTTATTTTCTTCCGTTTTATAATATCATTTTTTTATGTGCAGTCACATTTGTTTTTCGTCATGGAATATTTGAACGGTGGCGATCTCATGTTCCACATTCAGCAAACTGGAAGGTTCCCTGAAGCACGGGCTCGTTTCTATGCTGCTGAAATTGTTTCTGGACTGAAGTTTTTGCATAAAAAAGGCATTGTATATAGGTAATTATGAAATGAAATGCTATTATTTATGAATTTCAACAATAATGAAATAAATTTTCGTCAAATACAATTAAATTTCTTAAAGCGCGAGTAATACGAGATCCTATTGATTATATTCAAATGATATTTTAATGAACAATATGTAACCTAATTTTCTTTACAAAAGGGATCTGAAGTTGGACAACATCCTTCTCGACTACGAAGGCCACGTGAGAATAGCTGACTTCGGCATGTGCAAACTTCAAATATACTTGGACAAGACCGCTGACACTTTCTGCGGTACGCCCGACTACATGGCACCCGAGGTGAGCAAATTCCTGATTTGTAAGCAATCGTCTTCGACGATTTTTCAAATTCGGCCTGTCTTGTTAACGAGACTGCTGATTAGATATAGCACTCGGGACTGTTGCGGAGTTGGAGAATCGGAGTTGAATTTACGTCACGGAGAGTTGCGTGGCTTGTGGCCAAACTTTGGTCGAATATTGAATGTTTCTAAAGTGTATGTGCTCAGGAATCGTTTGAAAAAGTACATGGGAATGTAATTAGATCGCGTGCTTTGTTCGTTATGAAAATTTTCTTTGATGTGGTTAGAATGTGGCGTGTTAATTGCAGAACGGTTTTTAATAGGATTTCCTCTTTTTTCAGATCATCAAAGGTCAAAAGTATAATCAGACCGTGGATTGGTGGTCGTTTGGTGTTCTTCTATATGAAATGTTGATTGGACAAAGTCCTTTCAGTGGTTGTGATGAAGATGAACTTTTCTGGTCTATCTGCAATGAACTTCCCAGTTACCCTCGTTTCTTATCTCAAGAAGCTTTGCAGATACTCAATATGGTATTATTAAAAATGAAAAACCTTATTTTTTATTGTATCAGAACTCAAGCTAGTTAACTAGTGTTAATAAATATTTTTAAATTTTAGCTGCTCGATAAAGAAGCGTCAACTAGGCTGGGCGGTTCTGAATGTATTCATGGTGACATTTGCGATCAACAATTCTTCCGGAACTTGTACTGGGACAAATTGGAAAGGAGACAATTGGAGCCACCGTTCCGTCCTCAAGTCGTAAGTCTATTTAATAAATTCAACCATCCGATTCGACAGCAATATATCATTGTTTAAACTTTTCAGCGCCATCCATTGGACACGCAATACTTCGACAAAGCCTTCACAGGAGAAAGGGCTCGTTTGACCCCAGTAGAGAACAACATATTGCGCAGTATGGACCAGGCTCAGTTCAGGGGCTTTAGCTACACAAACCCCAATGCCACTGACCATTGAAGAATCGTCGATGACCACGACGATGACGATGACGGATAATTGAGAATCGCGGAGATTGACGGAGGCCGACGTCGGTCCAGAACGGTCCTGGCCGATTTCGAGGACTCGGCTCCCTTATAGGTTTATCTCCTTGTTCGAAGGTGGCTTTCGTCGAGTAAGGAGGTCCCTTTAGCCATTTCTCAAGTCATTTTGTATGTTGTTGTTGCCTATATACGGCAAGCGATTTTCACGTGTGCGAAAATCGATTCACACGAGCATGAATCTGAGAGTTCCTATACGAATTTTATCCCTGACAGATTTTTTTTTTATTTATGTAAGGAGTAAATATTTATTTTGTTACGTAGGCAAATATTTTGAATGTATACATTTACGCAATGTATGACGCTCAATTTTAATTATTGTTGGAAATTTTGTATATTTACGGTGAAACATCCCTTTAGAAGCTTTCGAGTCCCCTTGTTACTAGCTAAGATCTCAATGTATAATCGAATTGAAAGTTCTTTTTTTAAAATTATGGATTTTTATTTTATTTAGTTTTAAGGAAGCTTAGATAACATTAAATGCTGTGTATATAGTTTTAATATTATTCATATTTATTTTTAATTTTGTTAAATATATAAATGATATCATGAGTGTTTATGTTGTATCTAATAAATATTGTAAAATCGTCACTTTCTATATGTACCTAATATTTATTTTGAAATACAAAGACATTCGCTCAAATATTACTTGGAGAAATGATACGCGTATTTTTTTTAATTTACAAAAAATAATTATGAATTGATTTTTTTTAAATAAAACAAAATTAAAATATTTTTGCGATTTTCATTTCGAAAATTTCAATCAAACCATCTCATGAAACATGTGAATTTTGTTATTTATATATTTCACAAAGAAAATTTTGTTCGAAATATATATCTCTTTGTGTGCTGTATGATATTGAGTAGGTGTAGGACAGTTTCCAAGAAATTTTCAAAGCGATTTGCCAAGTATTACTTTCAAAATACAACAAAATCTCATATTTAATTTTTTAAAGGTCAATTTTATTATTTTTTTCTTGATTACATATCAGATAGTGAGTATATATAGTTTTAAAGTGAATTGAAAGATAATATCAGTTCATAGATAAAATACAGATATAACAAATTTTTTTTAGTAAATGATTAAATATTCAATATTGATAAATATTTAAACCGAATATTAGAATATAATAATACATAATATGATCAAAATTAAATTTCAAAATCATCAACAGTGCTTTGGGTTGCCTTGATTATACTTTCAGTTGTCACAGGTACGTCTGAAATTAAAATGTGGTTGTCATTTTTCAAATTCATTAGCATATAATATTTGATTGTTACTATTTTTCACATACCTAAATCATACCACTGATCTTCCGGTAAGCCTAGTTCACTTCTTACAGCAGTAATAGCACTTCTTAAGGCAAATACGATACCAATTGCCATATTCAATGGAGGTTCACCGGTTGCTGTTTAGCGATAATAATAAAATTGTTTCAATGTAGAAAATTTATACGATAACTCACATTGATTTAAAATACCTTTTGATCTCAAGACGCCAGCTGGATTAGGCGAATTTTGCAAGAATTTAATCCTGAAATCAACTGGAATATCTTTGACGCCAGGGGGCTTGTAATTCCAAGTACGATTGGTTAACAATGCACCAGTTTTTTCATCATAAACCAAATGTTCAGTCGTGTAATAACCCATACCCATAATATAAGCTCCTTCAACCTGTAACACAATATATCATATTAATAATATTCGTTGCAATATTACTGAAAATAATATATTTTATTAGGAAAAAAACATTATATTTCACCTGACCAACATCGACTAAAGGACTCAAACTTTCGCCAGTATCTTCCAATATGTCGATCCTTATCATTTGGTGGTTTCCAGTCAACATGTCAATTTCGACTTCAGCAATTGTAACACCCCATATCAAATATGGCGTGATGTCATCAGGCTTGAACATGTAATGAGCGCAAAGATCTATTTTAGACGCATGGGCTTTTCTTATCAATTCTAGCCATGTTGGATTGTCCATTTCGTCTTTAATTGGTTTAAGTCTTTCCAAAAGTTGTTCGCAGGCTTTGATAGTTGCATAAGAGCAAACTTCACTGGTTTGACTTCCTCCTGTTGTATCAGCATTGGGGCAAACCAAGTTATTGCTAGGTTTGACGGCAACCATTTCCAAAGGAATTCCAAGAATATGCGCACAGACTTGAGCTACTTTAGTGTTGAGACCTTGTCCCATCTCAATACCACCATGAGATACTGCTACGGTACCATCTCCATGATAAATAGATACTAAGGATGCGAAATTTCCATAATATCCCATGGGATAACGTAAAGGTACCAAACTGATACCGCGTTTACGCCACCTGTTGTTTTGGTTGAATACTTTGACTGCAGCTGATCTTTGGTCATAGTTGGAAGTTTCTTTCCAGCTTTGAATCAACCCTCTGAGGGGTTCACTTTCTTCTTTCAAATTAGCCAAACGAACGTCAACTGGATCTTTTCCCGTTTCGACAGATATATGTTCCATAATGTGTTCGATAGCAGCAGTGGCTTCAGTCGTTCCTATGAATAAAAATAATGACGATGTCATAAAATATAATAATAATAACAATATATAATTAGTTATGAACCTGGAGCTCTACAAGGAGTGTTAGATGCTGTATCTGTCAGAATTCCATATCCATCAACAGTCCAGGTAGATTCGTCATAACAATTAACAAATAAGTATGGTAAAAATTCAGCAATGTTGTCATTATTAGAGCATCCGTTATCTTCGTAGAATGTGCTCTCCATGTATTGAATTTTTCCATCATCATCAACACCAATCTGTATAACAAATTCATTAGTTATGGTTCTTTTTCCTAAAAAAAATTCAGTTTTTTTATTTATCACCTCATAGTCATTTGAGCATGGATTTCTCTTTCCTATAGACATCATGTTAACGTCCATTGGTAGGACGAATCTAACAGGTTTATTAAGGAGTTTGGAAGCTACGGCACAGGCAGTTGAAACCAAAGTGCATCTATCTATTTTGGCTCCATAGCCTCCTCCCAAGCGTCTTACTTTGACGTTAATACTATTATAACACAAAATAATAATATTATATTAAAAAGAAACATACTTAAAATTAAAAATGAAAAATGAGAATTTTTCTACCTGTTGACTGGAATATCCAATGCTTCAGCAACAGCTATATTAGTCAAGTCCATCCATTGAGTCGCTGAAAATACATCCATACCATCTTCGATTGGTACACACAAGCAAATCTGAGTTTCCATCGTATAATGATATTGCCCGAATATGTCGAATGACCCTTTGATGACTTTCTTAACATTCTTTCCTCTAGTTTTAGGCTTGATGGTCTTGGTTACCTTGCGCATTCTCTTATCGGCATCTTTTGCTTGCAAAGCTTGCCTGATATTCAAAATAGGAGGAGCGGTGCTGACGTTTTTGTAAGTGACTTTGACTTTTTTGGCAGCCAACTTTGCAATTTCTGTAGTATCAGCCACGACGATAGCTAACGGTTGACCGTTGTATAAAATTTTAGTGCTGCACAAAATTTCTTCTGCCTCTCCCATGTACCATTCTGGAGCAAACGAATTTTTTCCAGGTATGTCGCTCGCAGTAAATACGGCATGTACACCGTCCATTGCCTAAGGATTAAAAAAAATGTTTTTACTGTTATCTTTTCAAAATATTAAAAATATATAATGTGATTACCAATGCTTCAGTTGAATCAACTGTATCTACAGATCCATTGTAAACTGTAGTCAATACGAAAGCAGCTTTCAGCTCTCCTGGTTGTATTGGAATATCATTGACATATTCAGCTTCTCCTGAACATTGTACTAAAGCTTCGACTTTAGGAACTGGTTGGTTAAGTGGCCAAACGTTCGGGTTTGTATCGAATTCTTGTTTTCCACTTGAAACTGGCCTGTCAAACTCATTTCCACCAGACACGAGACGAGGATCCAAAGACCCAGACGGGCTGATATGAAGCACGCACTGAAATTTATTAAATTATTAACAAAATTCAGATGAATTATTTTGTAGAAATATTCTAAAAGTAATCTTTAATTTATTTACTTTATAGAACAATCCAATGGCTAATTTTTTTCTGTAATCTGGAGATGGTTCTGGAGGAGTAACGTTAGGTACTATCTCGGTGTTTAAGCTTTGAACTGCTGCTTTGAAAACTGTTTTATCAAACAAATTTTTACCCCTGAGATAAAGTTCAGTTGCAGTGGCATGATTGAACTGAGGATTGATTCCACCATAGACAATGTTGGCACTTTCGACAAGAGTTTTGCTTGCGTTGAATTTGAATAAAAATGCTGCGTTTACGTGAGCATGAGCATTTTGTCCCCTTGGCATTATCTAATAAATATTGATAAATTAGTTTTATTCAAATTAGGGCAAGATAAGATAAATCAACATTTATTTCACCATACCTTATAGCTTTGGAACACGTGATCAGCGGTGAGTGCAGGTAAATTGATTGATTTTATCACTTTTCCTTTCATATCTAATGCCAAATATTCCACTGGAGATACAGTGTATGTATTGGCATTTGAAACTGAAAAAAAATTCTATAAATAATATGGTGCAATTTGTGAAAAAACAGAGTCGAAATTAAATTTTACCTATTGTTAAAGTAGCACCGACAGCTTCGAACATTAAGAACAAATCAGATTGGAACTCATTATGTTCATGTTTAATCGACAAATTCCCTGCAATGGTACCTATCTGGAAATAAAAAAATATAATCACGATTATTTAATAATCAATCGATTTTTTAATAATTTATATGCGTTACAAAAATACATACATTTCTGACGGGCACATGAGCTACAAGATCCATATGCTTATACATTTGCAAAAAATAGCGGAAACTTGCATTCGAATTTCCCAACGTTTGGAAAATTTTCATCATCTCATTCAAAGACATTCCTCCTCCGAGTTGGATAACACCAGCGGTCTCCTCATAACTTCTCAATTCCACAACAGAAGAAACATCAATTGTCACTTTAGGTACGTCATCATTTGGGAAAATTCCCTTGGCGGTATTACCAGCGACAAACTTATAAGAAGCATCACCTTCTTGTTGGAGAATATCAAAAATATCTTTCAAAGCAAACGCTTTGAACCATTTAGTGTTCTTGCCATCGATTTCTATTATTCTAGTATCGATTTTCATGTCTTTAATGGGCCTTTCCATGCCAGCTGAGCATGCACCATCTTTGGTATAATCAGAACAGCTCTTCGTGCAAATCAAGCCAGATTTGGCACACATTTTTGTCTTGCACAATTCTTCAATGTCGATCACCTTTTGCTTCAGTGCTGGATCAGCATCAATTGCGAAGGATTTAAGAGTATCTAAGATTGGTCTATACCCAGTGCAACGGCATATATTACCAGCAAAAGAGTTTTCTACTTCTTTCATGGTCATACCTTCTGGATTTGACTCGTTGAGACTGTTTTTCATAAATTATTTATATTAATAGTATATTTAAAAATATTATTTCAATTATTTACTTTGAAAATTACCTATGCATACTCATGATCCATCCTGGAGAGCAATAACCGCATTGAGTGCCGTTAAACGCAGCTAATCTGGTTTGGAGTTGATTGTACCCATTTTTTCTATCACCCAATCCTTCTATGGTTGTTATGGCCCATCCATGGCAAGAAAGAATAGAAACCAAGCACTAAAAGTAAATTTCATCAGTAATTTTTGTATAAAAATAAATAATGTGTATTTCATAATATTTGAAAATATTACTGAGTTGACTGAAAATGTTTCAGGTAATTTGGTTACAGGATGCAAAGCAGAAACTGAAACAATGCAAGCGCCACATCCTCCTTCATGGCACATAGCCTTTGTTCCCGTTAATTTTACATGTTCCCTTAAGTAATAGTTCAGCGATCTATTTTCGTCTGTACTGTTGACTGAAATTATTCAAATTGACCATTAAATATTATTCACGTAACACAAATTATTTCATTTGATTCTTACCAGTATACTCCTGCCCGTTTACAGTAAATTTGACTTCAGACATTTTTCATGATTTTTGCGAGTTTCGTTTACGATGTGAATCTATCGCTAATCGATGAGAAAATGTTACGATTTGCTTCGAAGTACTATTTTTTATACCATTTCTAAATATGAATATTATCACGATAACAATGCTGATAAACTGATAACATTTATACAGCTCTCAATTGAGTGTTGTCATTAAATAAATCTTACAATATTTAATTTTTTTATTCTTGTCAAATATTAAAATAATACTTAATTTTCTTAATTTAACATATTTCTATAAATTGGTTATTGCATTTTTTGGCTTTATGAAATTGAATGTGTAATATTTAAATTTCTAGTTTTACATATAAAAAGATCATTCAACTGGTCGTTATCGTTTGATATTAATATTTTTAATCGAGAAAACCATTCTGAATTTGATTGTATTTTTTCTGAAAAACCCATTTTAATCAAGAATCAAACATCTATTGTAACATTTCTAAATCATCTGTTTTTAATATTTATTAAAAACAGATGATTCGATATTTATTATGTATTGTTGAACTTCAAGGCCAAAATGATTTGTCAATTATTTCGTTTGATGAATAGTTTAGAAATAAATAAAATATAATAATTAATGATCAATTATTTATTTTAAATTTTAACAAACGTATGGACATTTTTTTCATTAATTTTTGCAATTAATCGAGTATTTTAAAAATAAAATAATAACTACACAAATTCAAAATTTCAGATTCATTTGAATCAAATATTTTCTTATTATAAGTAAAGATTACGTGAAACTTAAAATTATATATTTTTAGTTTACATCTTTAAAAGTTTAAAATAATGCACTTTTGGACGAAAAAGGTTTTTGGTCATTTTTAAACCATTGTTTTAAAAAATATATCAATAAGCATATTAGCAAAATTTTGAAAATATTTTCGAAATTATAATTTTTATTTAGTTGTAACCAACCATCCAATTGAAAATAAATTACGTTTTTCTAAAACATTTTTGGGACATATTGCAGATAACAATCGATAAATGGGATACATGATGCGACAGTTTTGACCGCAGAGTGGTCACATATTTTATGTTTAAAGATAATTTAAAACCTAAACAAAAAGCTTTAAAATCATATAAGTAAATAACAAGAGACTCGATGAAATTTTCGGCGGTGTCGAACCACCTCCGCACATCTTAATCCGTTCTTCCTGAAATTCACACGATATTTTAATACAAAAACCCTTAAAGTAGTAAAATAAAAACATTCACCTACATTAGGATGATGTTTTATGCATGTCTGTAACGGTTTTCGGCTAAATCCTCTTGCTGTTAAACGTTGGCATACTAAAGAGTCACTGTATTCAACTTGAACAGGTTTCGTAGACATCGTTTCACCTTCCATTTTGCACAAATCGTTGACCACTACTAGCAACAAATTGCTGTCTGGTATAGGCTCTGCTAAAAATGGTCTTTAAAAAAAATATTATTGATTTGTCGTTTGAATTTATGATTCAATTTGAAATTATGTACCTTTTACATGTTTCTGAAGTATTCAAACTTCGTTGTGCTTTCCAATTGGAGTTTAGCATTCTGTATAGCTTCGCCTGAAAATAATTTCAATCTATAATTTATATTGTTATAATAAAAAATGGATGTTTGTATATACATGTATATTTATTTGTTTGTTTGATGCCGTATCACTCCAACACCGTTCGACCGATCGCCATGAAAATTGGCATGTATATGTATTTTTTTGTGGAGAAGGTCTTTAGCATCATTAAAATAGAGTGACCATTTTTCCCGGAGCCCAAAACGGGACGGTCCGCAAAAAATGTTCACCCCCATATATCGTTCGACCGATCCCCATATAAAAAATAATTTGATTTAAAACGTCGAGTCCCGAGCAGCACCGGGTACTACCGCTAGTATAATATAATTTTATAAAAAATTCGATATCTTAATAAAATATTTTATTTGTTTATAAACCTCTCTATCACATGGAGTCGGTTCAAGCTTATGCATTTTAGCCCAACTTAATAATTGGATTTGTTCCTCTTTTTCTATTTCCTGTTTCGTAGGTTTTCTTTTTTTCTTTTTCGGTTTGGGAAGTTCAGTTGTTGTCATTATTTGTTCAGTCGTTTCTTCGTCTATAATTGTTAAAATTATGAAAATAACCGATGGTTAAAATAAATACAAATATTGACATACCATACGCATCATCTTCTAAATATGCTGCGTTGTATCCTTCTACTGTTATTTGCGTGAATGATTCAAAAAGCCAAATCATATATAAAACCAAATATTTAAAACTATTTTTCAGAGAAACGAATGGCTGCAATAATTAAATTACATTGATGAATTATTATACTGTTTTATTTATGGCAATAAACTATATATTTTCATTATTTTTTACTCACCGTTAGTAAAAAATTAGCACTGTTTG
The DNA here is from genome assembly GCA_028571205.2 of Hydropsyche betteni. Lineage (NCBI taxonomy): Eukaryota > Metazoa > Arthropoda > Insecta > Trichoptera > Hydropsychidae > Hydropsyche > Hydropsyche betteni. Next base: position 3,163,231 of record JAOXNN020000027.1, on the reverse strand, counting down.
TTTTTTCTTCTGTATCAACGAAACAAACACCCTGATAATCAGGTATATTTATTTCTTCATAAATTTTTTCCTGCAACATCTGCTGCATAATCGTGGGCAATATTTCTCCAAAAAATTTTCCTGTATGTTTGCGAGATTTAGCAATCAATATGTACCCATTGTTATCCAAAACGAAACATCTCAAATTTTTCGATTTGCACGTACGCTCACACAAATCCGGATCATCACACTGTAATTTTTATACCAAAATTCTCTTAAATCATCAAACTATCATCATAATAATTATAAAAATACTAATTTTAAATCGATATAATATGCATCTAACACAGCACCCTTTCAATATAAAAATAGATGAACTGTAAAAGCATCAAACTGAAATAAAAATTGGGGCCAACCACTTTTTACGACCCGATCGAGAAGTTCATCAAACTCACGTCAGTTACGATCTTCATGAAGGTCCTATGAAGACCAGAATGATGGAACTGGTATCCAACAACAGCAGCAGGAGCTGAGAGGGATTTTGTTACATGGTAAACAGCATGAGATGCCGTTACCAGTACTGCTTGGCCACCATCGGCAATAGCATCACTAGCGTCCAAGTCCACGGAATATACGTAACTTTTTGGCGAATTTTCACATTCTTCCACTGCTCTGTGATACCAGATTTCGTCTGTGGCTCTTGGGTATTTGTCTCCGAATTCTCCACTGAAAATTTCCGGAAAATTGGTATGAATTTTAGATTTTTTTTTAGTTTGATGTACTGTTACATACTATTCGGATAGGAATGTTTGCCATCTTGTCAGACCGCTGTGGGTTGCTATGAATACTGAAACGATTCCGTATTGCAACTTAAATTTGTTTCTGAAGTCGTAAAAATTGTTAGTGTTTTAGTATAAGTTTGTATAAATGTTTAAGAATATTCAATTTACATTTGTCTAGCGTCTTCATTGGAATTGCTAATATTTTGATAAAACCATAAAGTGCTTTGCGCATCGATCAAAATATTTTGCATCAAAAAGTAATCACCTAAAATATTGCAAAAACGTTAATTTTAAAGAACGAAATAATTGAATTTTCACGTGCATTGTTAGATTTTTATCGTGCTATGCTAATAATTACATTTTTATTTACAATAAAATAAAACTAATATAGAACGATTTATTTATAAGATATCGAAATATAAACAATAAGAATTTCGTAATCTAATCAGTTTGCGGACTAATATCAAGTCAATAGTATTATTCCATAGTCATGACAATTGATAGAAATATCAAAATTTAAAATCTTATTGTTAGATAAAAAGATTTGGAACGATCATGCGAGAAAAATCATTAAGTATTTTAATATTGGAAAAGCATAGTGCTTGTGTGGCGTGAGTATAGTCAATGTGCTACTGTGTCGAACATTCATCTTAAAATCGGCATCGTATTTACTCACGGCCCAATGAAAATATGTTGGTTTTGTTAAACTTAACGGAAAAATCAATCAAAAATGTTTTTACAGATCAATGAATCGTTTTGTCGACGAGTCGGCGACCAATACTTTTTGTCCACTTTAGTCAGCTTTAAACGATGCATGAAATATTTTAGTTGTTCTTCCGGCGTTGCAAAGTTAATTTTGTAATCTTTACAATACAACCTTCAATTAAAAATATGATTGATTATAAGAATTTTCGTAAAATATTTGGTAAGGAAAATTGTTTACCAATCAGGATGGACTTTGAATCGAGCATCTTGAAAATAATCAGAATTATGTCCGCTTTTATGTTCATGATGCGATCCTGTAACTACTCTATTTATTCCATAGAGTTCCGGTATGACTATCACTAAAGAGAAAACGGTTTCTTTTATTCCTGTCCAATAGTATTGTCTTCTAACCCTTGAAACTCGGGACTATAAATTATAAAATAATTAATTCGATTATTGTATAAAGTTTATGAATATAATATGATCATCGTTTACCATATTTTCATAGTGGTATTTAGCTTCCATCCATCGGCTTCCATTCCACTGTTCCAAAATTTCATTTCTGAACTGGAAAATTCGTCAAGTACTGAATTCAAATATTTGTACATAATTATTATTTGAAATTTTAAAACCAATATTTACATTGATCAAATCAGCATTGAAATCCCTAGGAGCTCTCTTATCATTTATTAATTCTACTTCAAGCATATCAACTACGTTATATCCTGGTTTTAATATTCCTTGAAACTAAGAAAAAATATAATAGAATTATTATTTTTCTTATCAATTTTATATTCTGATTAGTTTTATAGATATATATAAATATTATTACCACTGGTCTGAAATCCGGATGAAATAAAATGTATCCGTTATTTGTGAGCATAAATGCGTATCCATTTACACCTAACTGATAAATAATGAAAACTCATTTTTTGTGATTTTATAAAATGAACAATTTAATTTAGTGCTACATACTCTTTGGGGAATTGTTAAATATTTCAGTTCTTCGATAGGTATATCAGTTCCTGCTACACCTAATAAGTTCCAATCCAATGGCTGAAAATAAAAAAGTTTTTATTATTTAAAAAACTATTAATTGTGAAGTAATTTAAATCTTAGATAAACATACATCTTCTCTCGACTTATTGAAAGCCGGCATTGAAATAGAAGTCATAAGCATGTAGTTTGTAGGTCTGCCAAATTGATCATTTTGCTAAAATTTGACATTCACTATTATATCAGACAGAATATTTACTACTTTATGTTAAAGATTAGTAAAAACTTTGATTACCTCTTTTTGAGTTTGATTGTACCTCCTGATTTTTTGTTCTTTAGTTTTGAATACTGTTTTATTCTGACGATAGATTTTTATAATTTTTTTTTGATCTTCAGCCATTTTTCTTTCCCATTCAAAATCGTTGAATTCAGAGTTCTAAAAATTTCAAACAGCACTACATAAACTTTGTCCAATATAACTTGATAATATAAAATAAATTCATTTTTACAATAATATTTGCATAAACTGGTGTCCACATTAAAGGATGTTGATCTCCATATAATGCCAAAGGTCTAGCTACAACCGGAATATATTTAAGCACTTTTTGACGAACTTCAGCTTCATTTTCCAGATGCACAAAATATCCTCTATTTGCACAAGCCATCCATATACCTTCTCTAGTATCATCCGACTTAAATATAATAAATAATAGCATTCAATTAATGAAATTATTAATATGAAAACACATTTATCACTTACCTTAAAGCCTATTAAGTACGTGAAAACTCGCACTGGCAAATTCGGTAAATATTTCAAATTAAATTCTTTAAATACATCAAAATAATTAAAGTAAAATCCATCAGATATAAGCATAATTGATTGATGACATCCATTTCCTTCTCTTCTGAAGTTACTCAAAAGTTCGAAAGATTTGTTTAGCGCATAATGGAAATTTGCAAGTCCGTGTGGTTCTGCATCCTTTAAACCCAATTTAAATTCTCTTACATTAAGTAGGTTGGCCTAAATTACAAGTATTTATTAGTTATACGATTATTTTTTAAATAAAACGAATGTATACACATTCGACTCATATTAACTGAATATTATAATATTATAAATATTTAATATTTTCGAAAAAATATATCAATAAATATTTCTCCCTTAAAAAATTCTTCTTTTACTTAGAGTCGATTGTGTACTTATAAAAATTAATTCGCTTAACATTACTTGTACAAGAGTTTCTTCGAAACATGGAACAACATAAAACAATGTGTCATTAATCATCATCACGACATTCACATAATCGTTGTTACCCAACGAGTCCAGAAGATTGGACATAATTTGCCAAGCGATTTGTATATTGTAACCCATCTGCATTGATCCTGACATGTCCACTATTATAATCATATCCATTGAACTTTTAGCTGCTTCAGTGAACCACGATCTCAAACGACAATCATACACATCAGTGATTTCTTCATCTTCTAACCAGTTCATTGCTTTGAAATATTTATAGGTTAATTTATTATTATTTTTTATATTTTTTTAATTAAATATATCTAAAATACCTGGATAATGCCTCAAGATTCCCGTTGCACTCCCAAAATATTGCCAAGATAGAGATCGATCTCTTTCATAATTCGAAATGAACACTTTATCCAAATTTTCTGACCATTCTGCGTCTTTTCTAGACGAGTTTGCTAAAATTGAATACAAATAATTAAAAACATATTCATTTATTTTTCAATACAGTCATAATATAATTCGATTCAATCTAACCCCAATCAGATACATCTGTCGGCACATGTACGCTGCTGTAATTAGTGTTAATCTGCATGTTCCCGAAATGAGGACTTCGAGTTATAGTTTTATTAGGTACAACAGCGTTTGGAAAATATACGGGTCTTGGTTCGGGAAGTTTGCTCATATAATAAACATAATCTAAAGGAGCTTCTTTATTCATCCTTTCAGCAACGATTGCTTCAGCTTCAGTAACAATTGCTTGAACAGCATTTTTTTTAGCTTTCAAGAGATCGTATATGTTAGCTGCTATGTCTTGAACCAATTTGTTTCCATCTCGTGGTTCTATGTGAGATCCCGTAAAACTCTATAAAAACACGAGGTGGATTATCAAAAAATATATTAAATATCCAATTCATTTCTTACGTTTTGAGCTTCTTTCTTCCTCGCAACATAATCGTTGAGCTGTCTTAGTTCCGTCCCTAATCGTTCTGCCCATAAATGAACCCTAAAAACATTCAGATAAATTAAATATAAATGGGTTGAAATAATATCGAAATTAATCGCGATTTTGACAGTTATTCGACTATATGAATGAATACATACAAGTCGTAGTCCAAGAGACTAAACGAGGCTTCGACACGAACGTCTGTCGTCAACAAAAAGACGAAAAGAATGGTCGTGAAGTGGCCAACCGTACTGGTCGACCGCTCGTACATTGCTGACGCGCAAACTGTTAGAAAATCTTGTACGCAAGCGTACCATTTCTATTTCGATCACTTGGCAGTATAATTTATAATAAAAATTTAATATGTTCAGGACCATAGGGGTGTTTCGCAAATAATATTTTTAATAATTGTGTAATTATCTTTTATCGAAATAACTTTCTAGGTTCAAATTTTAAAATCTTGCGTCGTATCAATAAGTGCATAGAAAAATTAAACGCTTTTGATTGATCTGGACTATTTAAAAATTATTTTAAGTTATGATTATATGTACATAGAGGTATTCCTCGACTCACAACGGAAGTACGTTCCTGAACCTCGGTCATAAGTCGAATCCGCGCTAAAAAATCAATCGATGCATTTATTGCAAAAGTCAAACGGCCATATTTTTTTAATTGAAGCAGAATTATTCGTGATACATAAATATTACAAAAATAATCATGGGCATATACAACATTTATAAACTCTCGAAATGTACGAAGATGCGTTCTGGTGTAATTAACACACATATTTTAAAACGCCGTTTTCTCTCTTTTGAATTTGCAAATCGACTTAATAAATGTTCAATGAAGACGTAAGTGCAATAGGAATTGGTGGGTGACAATTCCAACGAAAAATTCCATCCCATTGTCCTTTTTCTACAAGCGACCATTGCAATGGATTGGTCTACGAGTTGTATGTTTCTCATACTTGTTTTATCCTATTTCATTATATTTGTTTTTACATATGAAGTTTTTATGATATTTATAATCTAAACAAGCTTAACAATAAGCGAGCGTATCGTCGTGCTTGGCTATCCCTGTCCTTTCAATTTTGTCTCTAGCTTTTTTTACGCCTCTCCCTTTAATCTGTCCTTGTCCGGACCATTATTTACGTAGTCTCCATTAACATAATTATAACTTCATCATAATTAACACTATATTACTTATTGATCTCGATAAAACTCACACGCCTAGTATTTACTTTGCATTTCGACATTTTTGAAGAATCAACTAATTTTTGAAAACCTGTGACACGATTCTTTTTTGGAACTTTAAATATATTTAGCACGAGCCCTTTCCAGCCTACTAGTGACCTTTCCAGTGATTTATTAACCTTGAGACTTTTACAAAAAAAAAATTCCATCATTTTCATAATAAATATCATAAAAATTTCATATCTAAAAAAAAACAAATTAATAAATATAATGCAATAGCATGAAACAAGTATGAGAAACGTACATCTCGTAGAATGATTCAAGGCAATGGTCATTTCTAGAAAAAGGACAATGGAATGGAATTTTTCGATGGAATTGTCGTTCGCCAACCCTATTGCGCGTACGTCTTCGTTGCACATTAATTATATTGATTTGAAAATTCAAAAGTGAGAAAACGACATTTCAAATATGTGTATTAATTACACCAAAACGCATCTACATACATTTTGAGAGTTTAAAAAAGGTGTATATGGCTCATATGGTTTTTGTTTTATAGTGTGTATGAATCATAAAAATGGCGCAATTCTGTTTTAATTTGAAAAAAGGCCATTTGACTTTTGGAATAATTTATCAGATCGACAATTATTGTCCATTGCAAATCGTGTGCATTTTATATAAAAAAAGTAATATTTCGCACAAAAACCGTACACTTACAAAAACCGACTTTTCGAAACGCAAACATTTTTTTCGTATTCATATTAATTATAATAAACTAAAATTCACAAGCAAATAACAAAACTATCATTTTGGTAATGACCAATAATAATTGGTTTACCGGTAACGACATCTTAACAATGATATTCCGCTCCAACATTACATACGTTAAAAATCTTTCCCGCTCGAATTTCTCTAAAATTCAAAGCCAACACAAACAGTCGGTAAAACCTTCAAATTTGCATACAAAGCACCGATTCAGTATAGATTAGTTCAATTAAGAACATACGAGAACAACCCGCAAGGCGATTCATACAGACACACAAACGCATGGGGAAAATGTGCGAGTCAATAAAGAGAGGCGCCATGGTCGTTATGGCGACTGGCTTTCGGCCGCGACATTTTGGCGCCAAGCGGCTTCTTCCTGGCATCGTTCACGCGGATCTATATTTTTCAGCGTTTGTGGGGTTTTCGGGTCACGTCTTATAAGTTTTTGTCGATTTGTAATTGAATGCGAGTATTGTATGGTTTAGTGAAGAGTCGATTTTTTGTTTTGTTTGCGTGTGAAAAACATGCGAGGTTTATATAATGAATGTATAGTAAAGATAAAATTAGAGAGTAAATTCTTCACATTATCGATTGATTAAAAAATGTCGTGCAATATTGGCCGAATCTGAATCTTATTAGTAAGAAAATGTTAAAAGTAAATATATAATTTTTGTTTCGTACAAGTTACTAATTTTTAATTTCAGTTGATTAAATAATTTAAAATATTAGTTGATTAATTATCATTTTAGAATATTTTATATCAGAAATAACATTTAATAGCGGGAAATGATATTTTGCTATATTTTTCAACAAAAATGATATAGCCACAAAAAACATCAAAAATATTAATGAATATTTGAGATACCTATCACAATACGCTTATATAATTTATAAATTTTTTATTTATTATACATTAGAAATTTATTTTTTTAGTAAAAAAATCGAAAAACATAAAACTGGTTTATTTAAATATAATATATCACTTTCTTGATTATACATATTATATAATTCATTCTTCTTTAATTATTTTTTTGTTCAAGTTTTATCATTAAAGTTTATCCAAAATTATCTCCAAAGTTCAAGGATAATTTTTCAGTATTTAAGTGCTAATTAATCGTACAAATATCACACAGATTTGATGCTCTACACCGCAACAACATGAAGAAACAATCAAGTGAGTTTTTATCATATAAATATTTTAATTAATATAGTATGTATGTTTAAATCGTTTCTTATTTTCCTCTTTAAGCTATAATATTATTGTATTTATCTTATATAAATGCATTTTGCTTCCCTGAAAATCTCGAACTAAAATATGATTACCGTGGAAAGTTCAGTATAGATTCAGAGAGAGTAATTGATTCAATAACAAAATATGAAATTTTCGCTGAAATACATGCGCATAGTTCTGAAAGCGGTACGTTAATGTCACTGAAAAATATTTCGTACGCTTTGTATGTTGGATTTGATGATTTTGATTCGATGAAATCGTATGAAAAAATCATACCAAATAAAGACTTGAGCATTCTCGAATTGCCATTTTATATTCCCCGAGGCCAATCTTTGAATAAACCACAAATATTATTGCATCAAAATGATGAACAGTGGTCCAAACAATTGAAAAAAGCCATCGGGTTGTTATTCAACTTCGATGAAAATCAGCTCAAATCCAAAGTAGGCGAAAAGATATTTGTAGAAGAAAATATCGGTTACAATATAGATCAAGTTGCTTACACTGTGAAGGAAAAAACCGACAAAGTTATCAAGTTAGATAAAGATGTCTGCAACTATATATCTGAAAGTATAGAAAAAATGCGTAAGGGACAAATGCGATCGTGTTTGACCAGAGAACTGAAAGTGGCAAATAATATTTCTAATCCTTATATTAAGGAAGTAACCGCTAAAGGTACTTTCAACGAATTTCACCTAGGAGCTTTTCAAAATTTGGAAGAAGATGTAATTACCAAACAAACTATAATTCTCATATCGACTAATGAAAAACTCGACGACATTTCAATCGATGTGTCACATTTTTATCCTACAACTCACATTGATTTCGAAAATGCAAATTATAGACATATAATTGAACATATGAATACTGGTGAAATAATTGAAATGCTCGAATCGATCGTTAATTACATAGATAATATGAAAATTGACTTCCAAAAATCCATAAATATAAATCGAGATATTTCAGTGTTAATCGACAATTTCAGAATAATGAATCAATCATCTATTCAAGACGTGTACGATCAATTGAAGGCATCAAATTCGGACAAAAAAATACAAATGTCTAAAATCTTTTTTGAAATTTTACCACATGTTAATACAGGTACAACTTTGTTGACAATAATAGATTTTATCGTAAACAAAGAGGTTGACGCTGATACAGCTATCCGAATGTTGAAAACCATCACATATCGCAAAAAAAATTACGAAAATCATATTGTAGAAGGATTGTTGAGTTTGATAAATTCAACACATGATGAAAATGTCAGATTAACAGCATTCTTAACTGTATCCACAATGCTGAAGAGCAAACCGCTTGAAAATACTTTAGATGATTCTACAAAAATCACACAAAGAAACTCTTTGATAGCAAAGGTTTTGGATCTTGTAAATAACCCATACAATTTTTTATATGTTTTACCATTATCAAATATCCAGCAACAAATATACGAAAACATATTATTTGATAAATCATGGCAATCCAAAATTTCATCCCATAAAAGAGCATTGAGCATTTTGACTACTTTGGGTGGTACTAACGAACTAGACGAAAAATCGCAACAATTTTTAAAGGCTCTGGTTTTAGATAATAACGAAGAATTTGAAACAAGAACGATGGCCCTTTATGCCTTAGTATATAGAAGTGAAAGTGAATTTTTATTTAATTTAGCCGAGACATTGACAGATCATGAAATGTGTGATCCTCTTTATAATATTATGAAAAGTATTTCGGAAGAAAAGATAGAACGCCACAAATACCACGAAACGGAAGCTTCCGATCTTTTGCTACGCTTGAACAAATGTGCAAGCAAAAGGCTCAATTTTTACGGTTATATTCATCTCATTTACGATACATTCAATAAATTGTTACCTGAATCTGAAATAGTCATGTTTGGAGACCATAAAAAATACGGATTTGTAACATTGTTTGTCAAATCAATCACTTCGATCGATGGTAAAATTATAAATCGTGAATCTTTTTACATTCATATTAATGTTCCGAATCAAAATATTTTCAACGATCCACTGGATTATATTAACCACGATCAAAGGTTGGAAAATTTTATTTCTGTGGAATTTGTCATTCTGCGCGATAACATTGCAATTTATGCAGATTATTATAAATCGCAGAATCGTTCAAAAACCATATCCTATTTGATAGACCGTTTCCATGATTATAATTTGTATATTGTTGATTTTCATATTGATTTCGAAGAAATGATTATGACAGATATTGGTGTTCCTGCTGGTATATACGCCAATAAACCTTCTATGAAATCGGTGCAAAATTATTTAACTGATAAAAGTATATCTTATGATTTAAAAAATTGGGAAAGACTCGAATATGGAATTAAAATTTACAATCCAATAATTGATGCTTGGCATGGTTATCGAATTGTGAGCAATTTACAATATCGGGCTAACGTTTCTGCTGAAATTGTGGGCTTTTCTGAAGTTTCGACGGTCATAAATACAATATCTGATGACAATGATTTCATAGGATTTCAATTGGTAGGACATTCTGAGGTTTATTTAGATGGAAACAAATATTCTCGCGAAAGTCTGAAAAAATCTTGCCCGTCGTGCAAAGTCAACCATTTACATGAAAATATCAAGGATACAAAAAAAACGAATTATAGTCGTAATGATGTGAGCTATTACAAAAAAATTCTTACATAAATATATTTTTTATAATTATATTTTAATTATCAGTTTGATTTCAGTTCAGTGTATGGATGCACGATTGCAAACATACAGGACAACTATATCGTATCAAGTTTTTCGATTGCGAAGAAACTGTTATGAAGAACTATCAAAATAAAATTTCAGATATGATTTCAACCAAAAAATATAAAAATTCTAAACTGAGCGAATTATACGGTGATTGGCTCCAGTTAAAATATTTCCCTCGTTTTGGAATATGTGGCATAGGAGCAAGAATTGAACGAAGCAAACTTTATCCGACTTCTATGATTGGTTTTTTGTACAATCTTTATCAAGGACGTAATGCTCAATATAATTATAATATTCATGTTTCTAGACATTCAAAAACTCTTAACAAATCTAATTATGAATCTAGTATACTGAATTTAACGATGAATTTCAACAACAGAACTAATTTTGATGCAGGAATCCAATGGAAGGATTCGTCAAATTCGGCAATATTCGCATCCATTAGTCGTAATTTTAATGATTTCAAATTGGAAGACACTATGAATTTAGCTATAGGACTTCATAATGATTCAGATGATCAATTTTATGATTCCGCAAAATTCAATGTTCAAATAAATGGAACCTTTTCCCAAGAACAAACGACGAATTTCAACAACGATGTGAAATTATATAGCAAGTGTTTGGAAAATTCAAAAAAAACATTTGATGATTGCATTTCATCTATGACAGCTTTGCGTAATTATGACATAAACGTCAAATTCGAAAACGTCACTGATTCTTATTTTGGGTGGGTTTTGAAAACATTTCACCAAAACATCTCTGATACATCAGGAGAATTTCAATTGAATGCAAAGTATACGTCTAATATTATAAACCTTTCTACAATAAGTTCAGAAAGCAATAATACTATAGACGAATTGCCACTCAATAGCGTGAACTTTTTGCGACCCTACAGCATTTTTGAGTATGAAAACATATTCTTTAATTGGTATTGCGAAGTTGGTGTGGATCATTTTCAAAAAGCGATGGATATACAAGCACAAAAAATTCAAATGGAAAACGGATGGATGTTGTTGGGAGAATTTTGCGACAAGAATTGTTATAATACAATGAACATAAGCACAAAAAGAACCCAAGACGATCAAGATACATTGGTAAGAAGTTTTTTTTTTAAGCCAAAATCGGAATTTTCTTATTTGTACAGATTCATATCAAATTATTTATAAAAAATATCTTTTTGATGAAAGTATTGTAAAAAATTCTTAAAAACTGTGGTATTTTTTTGTTAAAAGACAATACTGATCAAATCTATTGGTTTTTACAATATACAAAAAAAATTGTTATTTTTAATCAACTCACATAATAAAATAATAAACATTCTTATTTCAGGTCTTACGTTTCAAGAGTGGAAAAGATACTGTAATTTTCAATAAAAATGACTTAATTTCAGTCGAACAAAACGATTCAAATATTAAGGATAAATATCAATATATTAGCGAGCTTGACATAGAATATATCCTTTTGCCTTCTCTCGAAACTTTGATTATTCATTTGAAATCGCAATTAGTCATTATTGAATTCAATGGCATAACTGTGAAAATGTCTTTTTCACCATTATATAAGAAGAAAAGTTTGTGTTTGGACAGCAAAATATAATTATATGTTTAATGTTCCTTGTTTCATTGTTTTTAATTGGTTTTTTTTTTAATTTTAATTTAAAAGAATTGAATTATTTATAGTTCTATTCGATACTGTAGTTTTAATTTTCAACTATTTCTAAGTTTCGTTTTATATAGCTGCAAAGAAAAATATTTGACATTAAAATGGAATTATATTATATTATAAAAATTCCTAAAATTAAGATATAGTATCCCCTATCCCCTATATATAACAGTGGATTTCTGTGTGTGTGTCCGTGTGTCCGTCCGTGTGTCTCGATGACGCTCGCGACTTTAAAATGATCGACCCTTCGATCTCCTATATACATGTATAATTCTTCATGCGTATATGGTCTTTATGCGTATACACATAACGTCGAAAGCGTCTCTATTGAATTATGCCATACGTCGATTATTACGCAGTGGAAAAAATATTTGAATCCCCTATATACATGTATATAATCACCGATGACAGATGCTGTGTCAAC
>JAOXNN020000027.1:3125748-3142272 GCA_028571205.2 Hydropsyche betteni | reverse complement strand
AGAGCATCTTGGGTAAAATAAAATTTTCGTTTCTGCCCCCCCCCCTCCCCCCGAAACTATATCTACAAAAACTCAATAATGAACGTATTGCTAAAATAAAAAGTGATTTAAGTGATTCAGAGAAATTCAATCCCTACCTTCCCCCTCCATGAATTTAAAAAATATATGTACTGCTTTTTACTTTGAAAAAAATGGTCACCTTACCATGAGCGTACTCAAATGCAGTGTTTCCCCGAAAATAATAACTTCTATGATTTTAATCAGTGCTTTTAAAAAAAAAAAAAAAGGTGCCGGAACGCACTTTTTTCAAGCCTTTTAATTTAATTATTTTATGGGGCCTATGATACTTCTATATTCAAAAGGGATTAACTGTCAATGGCTTCTAAGAATAAAATCAAAAAATTTCAAATAAAGAAGAAAATAAAATTTTGCAAATATTTATTAAAATTTAGAGAAAAAAGGTGCCGGAACGCCGTTCCGCCGCGTTTCAGGGTAAAAAAGCCCTGATTTAAATATAAGACCTACTCCGAAAATAAGACCTAATGCAGTTTTCGAGTGTAAAAATAATATAAGACCGGGTCTTATTTTCGGGAAAACACGGTAAGTATGACCGCGGGCACACACAAACCGGTCCGCGGGCACAGGGTTGGGAATCCCCACCCTATATCATTCAAATGCATTCGAATACGATTAAAAAAAAATTCATTTGAAACGGCTACTATTTAAATCGGGGATTCCCAACCAATACATCGGTCAGAATGAATATTGAATGGTCAGAATTTTAACTGGGTTTGTCAGAATTAATATTAAATGGTCAGAATAATATTAAGAACCCTAACCTAACTTAACCTATTCTGACCGTTTCGTTATTAAATTCTGACCATTTATTATTTTATTTTGACAAATCATCATTTTATTCTGACCGTTTTTGATTAAAGTTCTGAACAAAATATTCTGATCAAAACGTGATTAAAATTCTGACCATTTAATTTGTTGCCATTTGAAACAAGCAGTTAATACGTAAAAATGTCCGAAAAAAAAATTAAAATTAAAAAAACTATAATCGTATATAATGTGGAATCTTCTTGACGTTATAGGGGGGTTTACTGTATTGGTTCCGCGACGACTCGATATTAATTTTTGGACGAATTGTCGTTTGGATGAATTTTCGGTAGTCATTACCGCGACTAACGAAACTAACTGCTTATGTGTGAGTATGCAGTGTCATTGAGACCACTCAAATGATACATTACCGCCGATTGGACGAATTGAGGGACAATAGATAGTGCTAAGTGACATTTCTCAATTTTGGAGATATTAAAAAAAACAGTTTACATGCATTTAGATTCAAATAAAACTGAGAGTAACAGTGTTTCCCAACTTTATTTGTACTATGCCCCATTTCAGCGATTCGAAAATCTCCACGCCCCCCCCCCCCTATCAAATTTTTTATTTACTTTTCAAATTCTGAAAAAAAATGAATCGCTTCAAATAAAAAATGCACATATACACAATCAATCAATTACTCGATCAAACTATATCACCATAAAACTAACAATTTTCTTTATTGTTACTTAGATTTTTTTTTGAGTTTTTTTTAATTTTTCTAAAAAAAAACCATTATAAATATCAATTGTGTAAATTCAAATAAAAAAAAAGTGAAAAGTTTTGTTAATCAAACTGTATCTATCACTATAAAACTATCAATTTTACAATATAACAAATATTAATGATTTGTGCATTGCCCCTCCAAAACGTTTAAATTGCCCCTCGGTGGGGCGTACCCCACACGTTGGGAAGCACAGGCTCAGTAACCTGACATAGTACTGTCATCTTTAGAGAGAATGTGGAATTATTTATTAATTTTTGTAGTAAAAGTAACAATTCTTGTAGTAAATAAAAGAAACTCAATTTTATAATTGTGGCGCGTAACACGACTTACTTTCGAGCCCTTCAATTGTCGTTTGGACAGTTTTGGACCAGTTGTCGTTGTACGAGTTGTCGTTGGACGTGTTGTCGTTGGACGAGTTGTCGTTGGACGAGTTGTCGTTGGACGAGTTGTCGTTGGACGAGTTGTCGTTGGACAAGTTGTCATTGGACGAGTTGTCGTTGGACGGTTGTCTTGAACGAATTGTGGTTTAGATGAATTGTCGCATGGACAAATTGTCCTGGACGAGTTGTCGTTGGACAGATTGTCTTTGGACAAATTGTCGTGTCACCATTATAAATAGAGAAATCTGAAAAAATCATTCATTGACCGTGATTAAAATAAGTAATTAATGAAGTAAGTAATTTTTAAAAAATATTGATTTTTTTGGTCGTAACTGTAAACCGTCGTAAATCGAGGACGACCTGTAATTTTTAACGATTTTCAATTTCTCTGATATTTTTATACAATGAAAAATTCAATGATTTTTCAATATGTAATTTCTTTTATACGAATTAATCACAATTTTTTTATTATAACCATGACAAAAGTTAATGTATCAACATTCTCACAACACATTTTTCACGCTTCGGAAAAAAATTGAGAAATACGATAATCGGCCATAACTCAACGGATTTAAATATTTTACAGAATTACTGTACGACCTTAAAAAGTTTGACATTTCACGAACTGAATCTGAATTTTCAGCTAAAGAAATACATAATACTAAAGTTCGTCTAAAAATAAAATTTCGTCAACAATTATGCGGTACAATATGCATTTCTGCATATATCCATTGAAACGCATCATAAAACTAATTTTTAAAGGAACATAAAACCGTCTGGACTCGGAAACAAAGCGAAAAACCAAAAATTAATTTACGACCCGATGAACATTCTTTTTGGCCATGAATTTCGATTCGCAAACTGAAGATTGAATATTTTTCCTTCATAAAAAATATCAAATGATAATTGGTTACGAATAATGTATTTATTATTTCGTATCACATTCAACATTATGAAAATGAGTTTTATAAACAAAAACCTTTTTAAATAAGAGTTATAATTAAAATTTATTTCTTTTTACAATTAAAATTGGATATTGGAGAATTTTCGGATTCTCAAATTTAATATATATTTGAAAATCGTATTTTAAAATTATCTTCTGCTATCTTGACCGTAAGCATATCTTCCTATAATAATTAGCCCTTTCGGAGTTTCACATGTCGTAAAGTTTTAACGATCCCTCCAAGACGTAGAATCTCTTCGTTAATCGCTTTGCAGAATTTACAATCGACTTAAGAAACATTTCCATATAATCTATATCATTCCTTGATTGAAATTTATTCGACCCGTTTTGCAGCATATTCGATAAATTTTTCATATAATACAATGAGAATGGAGCTGAAGTGCAACGTTGCAGCATGAGATACCTCTGCAAGAGATAAACCAAGCAGGAGGACCTCAGGTCGACTTTATTTTTAGAAACCAAGGCTGAAAACCAGCTTCGTCGAACATGCATTGCAACGATCCGAATTCCATCGTATAAAGTTCAAGCCTGAAACTCCTGCGGCGGATTGTTCCGAGATTAAATTAAAGCCGATTTTCTCATTAACGTTTCAACACAAGATTTCATCAAGTTTATTTCGAATGATTATATCGTTTTTTCTTACTAAATATTTTTTTTACATTTAAAATTTTATCATACAAACTTTCAAAGATAAACCGGAAGATCTTTCTAAGTTTTTTCGATTCAATTCTTTCACTTTGAATGCATTTTTTTTTGTTAAGTGAAAATTTCGTATCAAGTTTTCACCGATCTAGATGGTTCCTCAAAAGCTGGACCGGTCTTCAACATACATTAGAGACAAGTTTTGACTTTCTTCTCGGTACAACACGACCCAGAAACAAAGATCCCATTTACATCGGTCCATTATAAATGTTTGAATGCGTTTTATTAGTGACATAGTGCTTTTGAATTTTCCGTGTCCGTTTTATCTGTTTATCGACAAGGGCAGGTAGCTTTTACTCGGTCGTTTCAAAGAACTGTTATATGAATTGGAGCTCAGGTGAAAAAGAGGCTTTCTACGATAGAAAGGTAGTTTTAAGGACAGGTAGATGCATTATTATTAACGGTTCGCAAATGTAACTTTCGTCGATTTATCGCCGATCTTCTGTTAAGAGAGTCGAGTAAATTGAATGCACTTAACGTTGTGAAGATTATAGGAAAATTACTTGAAAAAATTCTTTTATATTTTATATTTTAAATGTACGTTCACAACTATCAACAAAAACTACTTACAGAATCGTATAAATTTACAATATATTCTCAACAGTTATCAGTTGAAATTTCAATGAAAAATATTGAACGAAATTTAATTTTAGTTTATTCAAAAAGTAAAGACTGTTTTGCTATTTTTTCAAAAAAACTACTTGTTTGATATAAATTTAATTCATAATCAATCAAGCCATATTTTTATTAAATATAATACAATGTATTCGCCGCCCTAATACAAAAAAAACCCAAATCTCATAATACAATTCTTAACGGAAAATATTAATTCGAAAATATCCAGATAGACAAAATATGCAAATGTCCCATTGTAGGCTCGCGGTCCCCCGTTTGACGTACCTGGTCAGGTGTTTCGTTTTCGTATCCTTCGAAATCCTTTGTCGACGATTCTGTTCTCTCTCAGACAATGTGGAATGTTCGAATGTTCCCGCCATAGGTATGGATGTAGGTGCAACCCCGCGGCAAGTGGACCCCAGGTATATGGTGCAGGTAAAGTTGAAGATCTGAAGGTGGCCAGGGCTGGATTTGGAACGAGTTTTTAATTACGCTCGAGTGTTAAATTATCGATCGATTCGGATAACGCTCATCGGATTCTTATTCGAGTTAATAGGAACGAGAATGCAGTAGTCGATTGTGAAAACGAAATAATAAATATTGAAAATATTATATTAAACATACTTTATCTCGTGTTTGAAAAATATTAGCAATTATATGCGAAATATTACGTATTCGTTTTCAATAAGACAAAACATAATTGTGCACGTTTTACGATCACTGATGTAAATTTGCAATAATTCTCCAGCGCATACTAATTGCGAATCACTACAATCCAATACGAGATTCCAACCGTTCGAAAATCGCTTTTATATATTATTTCACAAAAATTAAATCGAACTAATATGAAAATTCGGTTCTGTTCGAACGAGAGGGGTGCTTTACAAAAAGACCACCGTAGGTACAAACGAACAGGTAGATCGGCAGACAATCCAGGTTGGTCCGCCGCCCTCAAGCCTTTCAGTTCTTTTTAATTTAATGGTTGTGCTTTCCTTTTTTTTATGCATGTATGTATGAATCCATTAAAGGTTGGCGAAACCGCCTTTGGACTGCGCGAGATTCGCAAAACGTGTGTGAAAATGTGGCGAAATATAATATATAAGTGGCTCGTTCTAAGTTTCTTCCTTTAATTTTTTATTCATATGCATGTTTGTGCGAAAAATTATTAAACATATTTGAACTGCTGGATTATTTAATTTAATTTATGAAGACTTCGTCGAAATACTTTTAATTTAAATGTAAAATATTATTATTATATTAATTGTTGCCTTCAGTAAAGATTGTAATTGTTATTTACAATTAGATACGAGTAGATGCATTTTCCAAGAGAATAAATAACAGTTGATTTCTTGTAAACGAATACTTGTTTCCAGGATTTGAAGATAATAAAATATTTATTGAAACTAAACACGTGTAAATCAACAATATAAAATTTCTATAATTGGTCACATGTAATATTATAAATACCTACTAATAAGAGTCACATTTATAAATTTTGATATTCGAACTTAATTTACACATTATTAATTATAAATTATATTTGTATTTATAATACTCTAATATAGATCTTACTTAATATTAATTAATCAGTCCGTATCAAAATAGTGAAAAAAAAAAACCGAAATATATAAATAAAACTCAATGTGTTTTGATGACAAAACTCATCGAATTTTCAATGAAATCACTTCGAATTGATTTGTATATTTTAAGTAGTTCACTTGATGATTATCTTAGCGTGAAATTCGTTGCATTTATTGCGTGTAAACGTACAAAGAGATGGTTATCGGAGCGGCAAATCGGTTTGTAATTTAATTTATGGCCGGCGCTTCTTTTTGTTAATTTCGTAATCGGCCGCGTGAAGTCTCAAACACCTGGACATAACAATGATGAGAAGGCGATGATGTAGGCTATTTAACGGTCGTTGCGTTTCGTTTATATAAATTGCAATTTACGCTAATTATCATTGTTAGACGTGCGTCCGTGTCAAATGTGTTTAGCGGTCGGAGTTCGATGAGAATTTTATTCGAATTTGATGATTTTTCACGGTTTAACGAAGTTCGGTATAAAATATAAATAAAAATCATTGTTTTTTCGATCAAAACTATTTGTTTTTAGTAAAATAAAAAGGTGTGTTTGACATCGCGTCGAAATTGAATTCGTATTTCGTTGTCGAATGTGTGTAAAAGTACGTGTATTTGCAATCTAATGTATGAAAATTGTTAACTCACACATTGGCCATTTGTATTTTACTCGGACACGTAAAAATATCATTAGGATTGTATTAATATTGAAAATTTACCGAAAAGATCTTCAAATACTTACACAAAAATTGTCGATGAATAGTTAAAAAATATAAATCGAAATTCAACTAACATTTTCATCAGAAACATCAACGAAAGGTGAAATACGAAACCCAAAATATTCAATTTTTCTACAAAAACCATTATCATGCATACATGTATATCATGTATAGTTAATACAAAAAAAATGTATTTTCTTTTTTTATCAACACATCTTTTCAACACCCAATTTGGTATGCACTTCTTATTCGATCGCAGTGCCGTAAATTCGTATATTTAATTTTTAGGTCGGACGATGAACTGAATCCATTCAGCAGCCTTAATTTTTCACGGATCAACTTTCGAATTTGAAATTTACACAGTCATCAGTCGAGTTCAAACGAATCATCGATGCACTAAATAAATTCGATGCGTTTTTTTTCGGATTAGTTTTTAGGCAAAAATCTACATCTTCTATTATTATTATATAATATAAAAATGGATGTTTGTATATTAGACGACGTTTCACTCCAACATCATTCGATCGATCACTATGGAAATTGGAATTTATATGTATTTGTCGAGAAAGTTTTTGCATTATTAAAACCAAAAAAAAATCAGTATGAAGAGTCGAAGATCTGTCGTTTGTTGAATTTATGTAGTTGCCTTGGTTACGCAATTCATATAATCATATCAAGCTGTTATAATACAGACTGACACGACATCGTCTGCCAGGTTCAACTAGTTTTTTTTAATAAAATTGTATAATATATTAAAAAAAGATATAGAATTTCAAGTAATTAAAATCGTAAGAAAGTTCTTCAATGAAAATTTTATAATTAAATATATAGTATTGAACTACAAGATACAATGTAAACTATCTGTCTATTAAACATTTTTTACCGAACTTTTGATGTTGATTTTCTTTAAAAACACCCGGAACATCCCTCAAATCTCACATCCAAACAATTTCACCGTCGTTACAGATTCGAAAGAGTCAACATGGAGAATTTTCGAGACACGCTCGCGTATCTCACGAGACGAAGATCCGCAAGAGGCGCAGCTCGTTTTGTGTTTTTTCGTGGGCGGACAACGGATGGCCCGCTTTTTTTTCAACGTCGTGTCTTTGGACAACTCGGCCCCGGGGCCAACGAATAACGAACACACGCTTGAATATTATACCTGTGTGTATGCGGTGTGTAGAGGTGGCTCTGCATGAGGTTGGTGTAACGTACGTGCAACGAAAATTATGGATTTGGTTTGAGATTTATCGGGCGAAGTCGAAAAATCGATCGCGAAGTTGAGTTTTAGATTGAAACTGGTTGTTTGTCGGTAAATGAAATCGTAAATGGTCAGTAATCAAAATCTGTTTATGAAAATGATCAATTGTAAGCTGGCTGTTGATAATTTTTTTAAGAGCTGTTGATTGATGCTGTTAGTTGATGAAAATATTTTGTAGAAGTTTAATGTAATATAACAAAAGAATGGTGACCCTAAATATTTATAAATCACGAAAATAAAATCACTAATTAATAAAGATATAATTTTTAATCCGAACGTTTATAAAACATACCGATCATTTATAAATAAAGTAATGCCCCCCCCCCCCATAACGTCATTTTATTCAAATGCATTTAAATTCAAATATTTTATATTTTTTTTCAAATGTATTAAAAAAAACAATTAACTCGTAAAAATATCCAAAAAAAAAATGCAAATGTTTCATTTATTGATTTTCTAAATTCCCCCCCATAACGTCGAACCTATCTTGACGTTATAATGGGGGAATAATGTTTTGACTGTCCATTTTCATACATAACAAACAATTGATATAATCAACTGATCAAAAATTTTCTATATTTATAAACCAAATAATAACAAGTCAACAAAAATTGATTTTAAAATGGGTATCAATTCAATCCTAGATGAAGTCAAAATGATTTTCACTGTATTAAAAATACATTTCAATTTAAGAAAATATGTTTATATTAGTTATTTAAGGCATTATTAATAGATAAAATTTATACGTGTATTAAAAAAAATATAGACTGTGTTTTTAAAAAAAATACTTGTGCATTAGAAAAATATACGACGTGCATTATTTCTGATGCATTAATCTTTAATGTATCAGAAATGATTAAAGAATCTTGTATCAAGCATTATTTTATTCATAGTATGCAATAAAATAAAATGTGCAGTATAAAGTAAGCATTAAAAAAATATGAAATGTGCAATAGAATGAATAGTTTGTGCATTAAAATGACAGATAGCTAGCAACATCGCCAAAGTAAAGTCAATTTTAACAATTTGCTCCATTTTTAATCAACGCTGATTTTTTTTAATTCGGTTTATTACGAACCGATTATACGTGTATTATGAAAATTGTGAACAATGGTCGTGCGGTTAGTATTTCGCCCTAATGAACGTTTATTCATTTTAAGGTTCAAATATTTTTTATAACACACACACATTTTAATCCTCGTGCAAAATGCACGCATTATTTTTTTGATGCACATTCATTTTAAATAGTACACGTTCCCATTATTAATCCTATTATATGTGAAATTCGTCTCTCAACAAGTATCCGATGACTATTTTGAAAAAAAAATAAATCTCAAAACCTATCATAACTACATTTCTTTGTGAAACGATATAAATTTCAAACTTCACACCGTCTCCAAAACACAAAACCAACACCGAAACCGCCACACACCACATTAACCACCTCTATACGACTTTTTCACCGACGCCGGTCGGTTGGCTCGCTGGCTTCTTTGAACTTGATCGGTCAAGCCTCGAGACGTATCCAGTGTCTCGATTCTCGAACACGTTCCTCTTTCGAGTATCTTTTTTTACACGTACGTTCTATAAAATATATAGCTATTATAAAAGTGTGCGAGTGTGCGCACCGTGGCGCTTTTTTGTACGTTTTTGTACGTCTGCTGGTAACCTCCATCTCGTTTAGAGCGCCACACTTGCCCACATTAATTCGAATGAATCGACGTTTCGTTAATGACGAAATCGGCAGACGAGTTCGCTAAAGGCTTTTTGCGTGTTTGTTTGAATTTTCGAAACGGTCGGCGGGTCGTGTGGGGACGGACATTCGATCGGGGTTCTAATTAGAAATTTTCTTGGAAGGGATTCGTTCTTTCGGCTTGAATATTAGTTGAGTTTTAAAATTCTGAGGTGGGCAATTGTTTCAAGTGGTGGATGGGATTGAAATTTTTTCGGCCGAAGTCGAATCTTAATAAAAAAAAAAATTATTATTAAATAAATATCGCTGCGAGCTGGATTTGGCCCGCTGGCCGCCTTTTGACGATGCCTGCACTAGATCTCAACAATCTTCATTGAACAAATTTCGCATAGGAACAACGTTTTCGTTCAGATTGGCAGTGAACTTGCCCGCACATGTTCCAAATGCCCACGTTTACCTTGGCGCCTTTTTTTTTGTCTCCAGCGTCTTTATTTTATTTCCATAATATGGTCACCTGGAAAAATACTTCTAGGCATACGAATCGTAAGTCGATGGCCCGTTCTTGGAATTAAATTGGCACCTACGCTATAACGGAGTTAAATAACCGAAAACTTGTCATTCGGCCGAGGGAAATCGAGGACAGGGCGTGTAACATGTATATGTATACTCGTTTTTGTATGCACGATACATTTAGTACGCTGATACCGTTTATCGAAGCCATTTGGATGAAGCAAATATTACTGAATTAACACCAGCCTTTGCTGGAAAATGTGTTTTATTTTCGTCAATGGTTGAAGATCGGTGACCTTTCGTTTGGCGATAAAAAAATCGGCGTTGAATTTAATGTTTGATAAATTAGAACGTAAAAATATTACGGTATCCATGAATTCATGGAACATAATTTTTAATCGATTCTTCGAAGTATCATGATATATGAAAATATTTAAGACCTTTTGTGGATTTTATTAAAATCGAAAAATTAAAATTGTAAATAAATCACACTAAAAATTCAACTATAAAAAATGTCTCGAAAATTTGATGACGTATTATATAATCTACATGTGGTATTATCGAGATAGTTTGCATAGAAAAATCATTTGCATGATAATTAACGTTTTCTTATGAATCCGAAACTATTTCGGAGCATTAATTCTAAATGATCAAAAGTCTTAGTATCAATATATATTCAAGCGGAAAATTAATAAAACGGAAAAGTCACACGCTTTTTATTCGATAATCTAATGACAAAATTCGAAACGAATCTCGATCGAAGAAAACATAACTATTTTTTCGTGTTGATTAGTTGATAATTTTTATAGAGTCGCCTTATTAAGCGTCAATTTTAAGACGCAATAAATTCACCCGAATATCGATACGCATTTGAAATGTTTGATTACATTTGTATTTTAATGATTCCAGTTATTCAAATTGAGAAATGGCCATGGTCGTCAATCATACGTCTAATTGCGGCGCTTTCGGTGAACAGCAGCCGATTGAATCGTTTAGTACAAATTAATTGAAAGAATCATAAAAATCGGCTCAGATACCCATCAGATTTACGGATATATGGAGTTATGATGATTTGATTATATTTTTTTTTTTTCGTGAATATATGTTTTTGTAAAAATCAAAGTTCTAGAATCTTAGTTGAATTTCACCGGTTCGTGTATAGCGGAAGTTATTTATATGTAAGACAGATCTTTGTTAATTTTCAAATACACCCAATACTCTTTACATTTACACGAGGGATACGTTTCAGAGACTACCATGATAAAAATTGGAAATAAGTTCTATCAGTATATTTGGATGGAACTTCTTTCTTTTATAAATAATGAAAATCAAATGAAATCATCGAAAATTTTCATTCAATAACTATAATTGTGTACTGGCCTGCACCAAATCTTACAATTGTGGCATAATAATATATTTTTTTTATACAGTATAAAAAAAATCGATTTTTCTTTAAACTGTTATATCAAAACTGTGCACTTAAAGGATCGGTTGTATATAAAATTCGCACTAGAAAATTAAATATATAGTGATGAACATGCAAGCCTGCGAAATCGATTATAAACTCTCAAATATTTGCATTCGATCCGAATCCAAACCAAATATTTATTTTCACTCGATGAATCATCCGAACAGACGAAACCGCATCGCCGACTTTTCACCGCGCCATAGAAAAAATACCACGAAATTTGCACAATCGACCGAAATCGATAATCGCACATGGGTGGAGCTTGCGCGAAACGGCCAAAAGTTTGGGCGTCCATGGCCAACGGTCTCTCGGAAGACATTCGACCAGCCATTGGTCGAGTCTTCTTCTTCTCCTTCTATTCCATCCACCTTCTGCTTCTCGTTCTTCCACTTCTCGTTCTTCCACTTCTCCGTCTGCTTCTCGCGCTTCTCCCGCCATTCGCCGATTCCCGCCAAACGAGATATCCAGCGGCGTTCTTTTCCTTTTTGATTCGCTTTCCATAACGTATTATTATTATCCGCGCCATTGTTCTTTTTGGTTTTGTCCTCTCGATGTCTCGCCGTCTCGTTCTCGGTCGTTTTTCTGGCTCGATGGCGCTTTTTTGCGGCTCGTCTCGCCCGAAGATTCTTTTCGGCGTTCGCACGAATGCACTATTGCATTCGCGCCGTGTGCGAATCTCGAGTGCATACGTGGAATTTCGTAAGTGTAATCGTGGGCGTATGGGAGGTAAATGGATATAAGAGACGAAATTTTATCCGAATATCAATATTCAAAGATATAATATTTATTATTCAAGTTCTATTGATACTGAATGTAAAAATTTAGTTTGAAAAAAAAATTGGTTGTATAAACTTATTGTATTTGATAATTTATATCAATAATATGTACCTGGTTTGAAAATTATACATATAATATAATATATACCTTATTTGTATCTAATTGTGAATGTTAACCCCCAGCGTTATATTCTATACAATTTGCGGACCTTAATAAAAAGATGAAATTTGTGTTTTGAAATAGTATTGAATATTTCAAAATCACATTTATTTCATAATAATGAATAATATATACAATATATTCAGTACTTCGTTGAAATAAATGGATCTCGAAACCAATTTGATCATATTACAAACGATATTGTATTTGATTAATCGTCTTGCATTCAAATAACGATCACATCTCCATATTTTATTTAAATCATTATATTATTCGCCTTAAATTCTATATATTATATAGCAGCTTTTATAAAGCTGAAGTGCAACAAAGGAAGCTTTCGTGGCTCGCTGGAAGCTTCGCATTCCAACTGGTTCAGTATCGTTGACCCGAAACGTGCAACAGTTAAACGAGATACCGAAGATTGTCAAAGAGGTTACATGAAATTTATTCATGTATATTAAAGGTGAATATATTTATGATATAAAGAAATTTAAAAAATCTGATTAAATAAAATAAAAAAGAATTTAAAGTAAATCAAAATTTTACAAACGACTAAATCAAATATTAAATGTTATAAAACATTAATATATCAATAAACTTTTATATAAATTGAGGTTTTAGTACTTATTATACATGAGTACAAGTTCGAGAAACTTCACGAAGCACCAGAATCAGAATCGTGCTCTCTGAACTTTCTTTTTGACTCCGTGACGCATACAAGTTGAGGTACACGTTACTCCATTACGGTTACAATAGTCGATTTCAAATTTGAATACAATGAGGTCTAATCAACGACGACGAGTCATCGATTTTGTAGTTGACGACTTTCGTGGGCGGCTTTCGCGTCTCGTTCCCAGAATTCAAAATTCATATGGGTATTTTATAGTAATGAGGAAACGATCCGATTGTTATCCCATATATGATAGCATGGTTATGTATGTCGATTTTTATCTATAGAAAATTTGTTTCTTCTAGTTTTTGGAAAATTATGAGTTATGGTATTAATGATTGTTCGAAAATTATTTTATTTTCGCTCATCGAAAATATTATTTTCCCCAGTAGTATTCTATTGAAAATTTTCTCTAGAAATTCATTGTATTCAATTAAACATGGTAATGAATGAAAGAACTAAAAAGTAATATAACAGTTGAGAGGAGGAGGGACTTAGAAGTGGTAAAGTTTGACGTACAAATTTTTACTTTTGGTAATTAATTGGATGAGTCGCTTCTGAGGTTGCATCGTATTTTGACATGGGTAATATATCAAAAAAATCCCATTTGACGGTACCATAAATCGTCCAGGTTCCCCTCTATCTGATCTCCGAACTCATTTCTCGACTGCACACGCCGAGGCCATTAATAATTTTAACAAACATATTAAAAACGATTTCTAACAACAATTACATCGTCATACTTCGATCATCATTACGATCAACACGACTATGCACCTTCCACTATAAAACCATTAACAACAGACCATCAAATCGGCACATCGAAAATGCACACACGAAGACCTTTTAAGAGCCCTTAACAACTCGCAAACTGACCAAGAACCAATGCTTTTCGGGCCTCCGAAGATAAGGTCCTCTCGGTCGGCTCCCAACGAAGCTCCCAAAAGGCCAATATGCCTCAGAAATATAAGCAATAATAACCCGTATGTCATTCTAGCACAACAGTTTCTTTGGCCCGTACATGTAAAGTGATTAATGATGCGCTTCGCCGCCAAGAGCGTCTCGGGACTGCATTCCATGGGCGAGAGAGACGCCGACCAGTCGAACAGCCTCTCGTTTGTGTTATATGTTTTATATTTATGTTGTGTGTTCGTCTGCGTTTTAATACGCGTTTTATTTTTTTATATACGGGGTGTGTAGACCCGAAAGTCGCGAGGAATCGGGGAAATTCGGTGGCGATTGCGGTGCCTGTTGGTGGAGACGAACTCTTCGTATGTTGAAGATTTTTTAAGTTATGTAAGGCTATGTTAATTTCGGTTGAATCGTTTGGTCGAGGATTGTTGTTTGGGGTATTAATGTCAAGGTTTCGTCTAATTTTAGAAGTTTTAATGTGCTTTTATAACGAAAGTTGGTATGTGAAGCACAAACATTAGATACACTTTCCATGTAATCATTTCGTTGCTAAGTCATGACAGACGTAGAGTGATCGATTGACGATTGGGAAATCTTTAACTTGATTTATTGTTAGATTGAGGCAAAAATGATTTTCATCTAATTGTAAATATTCATCTGTCACGATTATAATAGAAGAAAAATAATCGACGGTTTCATTTTTTCGAATCCACAATTTCCTATAAATCATCAAAGTTAAGTATCATAGTCAATAGATGAACATGACCATGTATTTTTTATTTGAAAGTATTTAGAGAAAGAAACTTTCGATGCTCAACTTTTTTTTTAAAAGCAACTATCTTTATCACTTTATACGAAGATGACAAAACTTTATATCAAAAACCGTTCACATATTCCAATTGTGAGTTTCGATCCTAGTTCCCTCATATATACACAGTGCCATGTATCAAACAGATCCTTCGTACTCTTTCGGTTACGTGTCCCTGTTCGGAAATTGCTCGATTTGAATCGGCGAAAATTTGCGGTTTTTCGCGCCCATGTGAATTCGTTGCGGAAAAGTGACGTATGAATGAGGCGTGCGTTTATTTTTATATCATGAATTAATTCTCGTTCATGACGTCATTTTTCGCAGAATCGAAAATGTTGACCGTAGCCTTTTTTTCCCAACTCAATGATCGATCATTTCGCCGATACCAAATTTTTTCACGAAATAGTTTTAAGTTTACGAATATTTCAACAGCGCGAATTCTCAGCGACAAAGACATCATCTTTTAACTGAACTGACAATTTTCAAAAAATGAAATCGAAAGCTTGACAAAACATCGAGCTACCGTTCATTCATCAAAATATGATCGAAAATATATACGGTTTTTTCACTTCAAATTCATCGTTTTACACATCGAACTCAATAAATCCACAAGAATTAATAGTAATTAATTTATTTCTTTGAATTTTTTTTTTATATTTCAAATTCAACTTTTTAAACTTCAAATTCAATGTTTTAAACTTCAAATTCAAAGTTTTATCCATCAAATTGGACGTTTCACACTTCAAATTCAATAAATCTACAAGAATTCATATTAATAAATTTCATTGATTACTATGACAACAGTTTTAATAATATTTTCCTATAATCCAATTTGAAGTGTAAAACGTCCAATCTGATGTATAAAACGCCGAATTTGAAGTGTAAGATCATAGCCATGTAGAGTTTTTTGTATGACAATGTTATTTGTATGACAATGGTCTTAATATCGCTTTCATATAATTGAATTCAAAGTGTAAAACTTTAAATTGATATGTAAAACGTTGAATTTGAAGTATAAAAATTCTATGGGAATAGTCTAAATAATAGTTTTCCATAGTTGAATTTGATGTGTAAAACATTAAATTCGTAGTGTAAAAACAGTAAGACAACGGTCTCAATAATACTTTCCTATAGTCGAATTTGAAGTGTGAAACGTTGACATTGAAATGTGAAACATTAAATTTGAAGTATAAAAACTTTACGATAATGGTCTTAATAATACTTTCGTATAGTTGAATTTGAAATTTAAAAATTATATGAAAATAATCTTAATAATAGTTTTCTATAGTTGAATATGATGTGTAAAACATTAAATTTGTTGTGTAAAAACAGTAAGACAACGGACTCAATAATACTTTCCTATAGTCGAATTTGAAGTGTGAAACGTTGACTTTGAAATGTGAAACATTGAATTTGAAGTGTAAAAACTCAATGACAATGATCTTAATAATACTTTCCAATAGTTGAATTTGAAATGTAAAAATTCTATGAGAACCGTCTTAATAATACTTTTCCATAGTTGAATTTGATGTGTAAAACATTAAATTCGTAGTGTAATAACAGTAAGGCCAGGCGCCCACAGGCGGCTAGCCGCGGCGCGCGATCCACAATGGAACACACCGCTTTCGGCTGAAGTGCGCCCATATGGCTTATGGGCGCACTACAACCCAAAACAATGCGTTCAATCACAAATC
>JAOXNN020000027.1:3106082-3125648 GCA_028571205.2 Hydropsyche betteni | reverse complement strand
ACAATGGAACACACCGCTTTAGGCTGAAGTGCGCCCATATGGCTTATGGGCGCACTACAACCCAAAACAATGCGTTCAATCACAAATCGCGCCGCAACCAATCGCCTGTGGGCGCCTGGCCTAAGACAACGATCTTAATAATATTTTCTTATAGTCGAATTCGAAGTGCAAAATGACGAATTTGAAAAACAAAATGAAAAATTCGACATGCAAAACGTTACATATATACATATACACCGACCATCCACATAAAAAGTATCCGAAATCCCGCCGATAAACACGCCGATCGAATCGCGATTTCCCGCCTGAAAAAAAAAACACAACAACGCGGCCGAAAAACATGCAAATTCGTCCATTCGCGATTCGAAAATTGCAACGCGGGAATGCGCATGCGCATCCCGCGCCGCGCCGCGCTCTCTCGCCGCGTACGTACTCGTGCATATTTTCGCGTCTCGGAGGCGTTTCACGTTTCGTATCCTCGTGCACGGGCCGGGTTCATTATACTGTGTACAGTGTGGCCGGGAAATGCTCGCCGATTTTCGGCCGTTGGGTGCGCGCGGTTCGATGGGTCGAGGTGTTCGGTTTTGATGGAAATGTTGCGCGAGATGGATGGAGTTGTTGAGTTTGCAGTTGTTGGGATGTGTTGGGATTGAGTTCTTGGAGTTTTTTTCGATAGTGTTGAGTTCGTTGGAGGGTTTTTTTAAAGCGTTATTTGTGAAATATTGGAATTTCGTTAAAAGTGTGTGGCTTCCATATTTCAAACCTTATATAAATCAAATTTAATCTTTTAAACTTCAAATTTAACCATTGAAAAGCATTATTATTACCGTTGTCTTAATATAAAATATTATCTATTCTTCAATTTGACTTTTATGATCTCATTTTGTAATTTTTACAAATTTACACATACATGATTAATTAATCAATCTGAAAATAGGTAATATAGATAAATATCTAATGTTTCTTTTATATTTGTCATGAAATCATAAAAAACTTGAAAAATGAAGAAAATAAATTTGCGATGGTTGAATTTGATTTTTAAAAGGATTTATTTGTAGTTTAAAAAGTTGAATTTGATTTTTATAAGGTTGAATATTGAGTATAAAAGTTATAAAATTTTATTGAAATTCCAGTTATGATTCAAAAATTCTTCAATGAATTCAATATTATCGAAAAAAATCAAAAACTCAACTTCAAAACAGCATATTGTATAAAGTTGGATTTTTGAGTGTAAAAGCGATATCAATACTAAAAAAACAACAATTTTCACATTAAAAACCTTTTTTACAATAATATTTCTATTCAAATAAATTTCATACCAAAATAATGATCATCATATTAACGAATACAAAAATAAATTCAATATACGCCACCCCGAAATTTCACTTTAAACAAATCCTAAAATTAAAACAATCCCATTACGAAGCACTCAATACATCACCGCACATAACCACATTTAAATTTTATCGAAACGTCGAAAAAAAACGGCCATTTCAAACCGAAAACGGAGTCTGGGCGTTCCCGCGTCGCGTCAAATCATATTTTCAACTGCCGAACGAACGCCACCGGTCCGACGACTATGCCTTTTTTTCGTCTTCCTTTTGGTATTATTTAAGTTATCGCGATTTTTTTCGCCGATTTTATCAAACTGGTCGATTTCGATCCGACACGCTCGTTTAATTGCAGCCATTTTATAAAGCACGACCGTTTTAGAACGCGGATCTGCTTAAACGCTTAACGGTCGTTTTTTGAAATGTGTAACGTTTTTGATATTGTTTATGGTATTTTGAGATTGTTTTTGATGTATTGTGTTATAATTATATATTTATTAACGCTTTCATGCATTTTATATGAAAAAATGTCGACGGATTTGTTTTTTGTATATAAAGATAAAATAGCTTTTCGTTCGCATATTTTGAATATAAACATGCCAATATTGCACATATGTTCAAACTTGTGAAAAACACTTATTTTTTTATACAAGCGAATGAATCGAAACACATATTTTTTATATAAATACAATAAACTTAGTAACAGATAAATCGACTTTGATCTGAGAACAAAAGAACACACACAGTTCGGAAAAAACGCGTTTCATTTATGCGAATTCGTTTCGCCGATTTTTTTTTTCTTCTGCACATTTTCCGTCCGTCGACCTTTTTCCGCGAAAATTCAAGGAAAACTCTACATAAATTAATTCGAAATCGCCAAATTTCACATTTCGCAAAGACGTTACACGAGACATTCGGTAATCCGGACACGAAACTGGTTATGTTAATAATTCGCCAGTTTCGTTAATTGTACGAGACTCGATTTTCGATTTTTCCATTCGAAAAATTGAATCGAAATACGCGTTATAGTTGGGGAAGAATGCGAAAACTTTGCATTCCCATCCACCTTTGTTTCTTGGATAAAATTGAAACAAAAAATAATCGAAGCACTTTTACGACCCATAAAATTGGAACCTCGCATTCGTTCGTTTTCTTGGAAGCCAGAAATCTTGAAACGGTAGAAAAAAAGCGGATGTCTCATGCAATAAAACGGTTTGTTAAATATTAATTTGTCGTAATATAATATTCGCGTATACTCCATTTCGTTGCCGTTTCCATATCCGTATGTTTTCAACGAAAGGATCGTTAATTTTCGATTTTTTTTTTGTTTGCGAATTTCCGCATGCTTGTCGTTCAGAAAAACTTGTCTGTTATGTAAGGTTAAGTTATTTATTGATTGAGTTACACATTAACGATACGTCTGAGTCGCAATAATTAGATCTTTTTGTATTGGAAGCTAACGAGTTTGATGTACATAAATTTTATAGATTATTTTATATCTCAATTGAAATAATGAAGATTTCTCATAGATTTATTGATATAATATAATAGATACATGATTTTAATTTTTTTTATATTGAAAATTCGACGCGTTAAATATGAATAATGTTAAATTCTGAATGAAATATATCATTTTGAATAGATCGATGTAAAGATAAGCTTATAATAATATTCAATTCAAATTTATTTACTGTACGAATAAAATATGATAATACGGATTTTAGACATGAAATATCGTTTGTCGCGAATCTTTCTTATATGTAAAGCAATCCTTTTCTACAGTCACCTATTGATTCATATAATTTTTCAAATAAGTGCTACCATTTTGAAATAATAAATTTTAAATTCAATTATAATCCAAACAAATTAAATTAAAATTTCGTTTGATTATTTCCAATAAAGTTTCTGATACAAATTATTTTAAAAAAATAAATTTTTTTGCACAAAACAATCACCAAAAAATTTTTTATTCAAATTTAAACTCATTTCCAACCATAAAATGACCCAACAACCCCATAAACCGAGACCCACCCGTACGCCTCACGAGTCGCAGTCGTGCGAACGGGACGACTTTAAAATTCATTCTCGTTTTATTTTCTCGATATTATTTTTTTCGTCGGTCCGGATAGATGTATATGTTTATGTTTTCCAACTCTTTTTGTGTTATTTGTGTGCGGCTGCAGCGAATCGAAGTCAGTGTGGGCGTAACAACCTCCGCGCTCTTATCCGAAGGTACAACGTATCTGTAATCTTCTGCAGAATGAATTCGCGGGAGTTGAAAAAAAGGCAGTTGGCTGACTCGAAAATAATATAAAAAATAAATTAAGTGTATAAAAAATAGTATAAGGATGAAAAAATAAGGCTGAGAGTCTGCGCCTTCGCCGAGACGCCTCTGGAATCTAACTAGTGGTGTTCAAGTTTTTTTGGTTGGGTTTCCTTTTCGTCTTTTTAAGAAAATGGTTATTTTTATATTATTTTGTTGAATATATCAAAATATATAATCATCATGAGTAGATTCATTATCGAGTGTTGAAAAAAGATCTTTTAACCCTTTTGCTTGTATATTTCGAGCAATTTTCTTCAGATTTATTTTCTTTTATTGTCTCTCGAATACCATTTCAGTACTTTATGTTTCCATCTTCCATTCATAAATCTCGCAAAATATCCACTCACTACCATTTCGACCATATTATTCTAATTATTATATACTATTATATTATTCTAAGTACATTACTTTGATCAATTTTAAACATTATCCCTTATATATAATCACGGATTTCTGTGTTTGTGTCCGTTCGTGTATTCGTTCGTTCAAATGACGCTCGCGACTTCATTCTAATATGGTATTTATGCGTATCGTCTATAATATGATGCTTGATATTCGCGAGGTCAAATTCATTCCAATTTAGCCTGTATGACTATTAAAATAACGGCTATAATCGCTACACTGTTTACAACGTTCTCGCCGGTTCTATAGAAAGTTATAAAATCGCGAGCTCCAAATTTAGTCTTTATGGAAATTATAATAACGGCTATAGTCGCAAAAACAATCTCATTTTCTGGAGGTAATATATAAAATAATTAGCAACGGCACGGTTATAAAATATTTTTGCATGGATATATTTAATTTTCATTTTATTACGTAATAGTATGGTTATCAATTCACAGCCGATGTTATTAACATCGGGCCTATATACTAGTATATAATATAATATTGTAGAAATTTTCTTATAATTATTTCGTATCATATGTTAATTGGCCTGTATATCGTTGACTATAGAACAGGCCTTTACAGAATCATGATAAACATAATATTTTTTTCGAATGACTAGGTAAAAGTAACTATTGAACATCTGAATGTAATTCTTAGCCAAATGGAATTGTAACAAATAATCTGACTACCAATCCATGTATTAGTATTGTTTCATTTTATGATCTTTGAAAATCAGTACGTTTAACAAGATTGGGATGTTGACGTGCTGTATAACTTGATTAAATTCATTCATTTGTGGATTTGTGACGTTATTAATGCCACCTTTTTTCTCAATCCGGTGACCCACACTTTGAACAGCACAGGCTCAACGAACGCTCCTCGTGTCGTTTTATTTTGTCGACCGCTGCGGGAAAACCTTCGATCTCTTCGCTAACACCGCGATCAAACATTCTGTTTAGTGGATTTTTTTCCTATTTATACACACGCGAAATGTGTCGTTCGCCTTTGCCACGTACGTGTAAGGAATTTGACGCATCCGAAGTTAAATAGATAAATTTTCAAGTCACTTACATGCAACTCTGAAACGTTGTTTGTATTTAAATGTGCATGAGTTTTCGTATTTCTAGATATTTTTGCTAAAAATTTATATAATAGCCTTGGTATGTATATTTGTGCAATGAGTACGAATTTAATTGAATAATCACATATCATAATATTTGAAAATAGAAGAGGAAGTATAATTACGTGATGCCATTTTGGGTTGTTGAATCTAGGATTTCTTAATAGTGAATATTATTTATTATATTTTGAGAAATTAATAAAAATGTTGCACCCCATTTGTAGAATGAATATCTAAGAACGTTTCCTTGATAGATTTCCTATGATGAATCGAAAATTCTTCAGATTAAATATATATTATACATATTGCGGTTATTTCGAAGAATTTTTCAATTCATATTACCTGTTTTAGTCATATTTTTCTTCGTATAAAATGATTAACTGAACCCATTGCAATGTATCACATTTAATTACAACTTTTTTTATACACAAAAATCAAAAATTATATAAAAAACGCGTCTATGTTTTGCGGTCACGATCGGTCATGTCTCGAACTAAATGTATTACTATATTGGCAAATGAGGCAGAGAACAAGACCGTTTTATTTATGGGCATCTTATACATTGGTACCGGATAGGTAGTACATTGTTATATAGTGATCGTGCTTCGTTTAAAGATTTTTTTTATTTTGTTTTATATTTCTATTAATACTTATAGTGAAGTTGCACGATTCGATCCTGCGAAATGAACTAGACGCAAAATGAAATTGTAAAATGCGATCTTGTATATTTTCTATATAATATATCATTTCGATCTGGTCGACAATTTATATTTTGTTTGGAGAGTAGAATTTAATACTTTATGTGAAAAAATGTTAATGTGCCTAAGCGAATTAAAGAGACATCAACGAGCGAGTATAAGTGAAACTTGAATTTAATTTTCCGCAATTGAATAGTAAATTAACGTTGTTAAATTTTCTTTATATGATTTTTTTAACCAAAATTTAATGTTCAAATGTATTTATTACGATAAAAAAATACTTTCATCCAATAATGATAATTTTTTTTAAATGTACAAAAATTACGAACTCTTATTACATCATCGATGTTGTTTGAACTTGAAATATTATTAGTTCCATAGTCGATCATTGTGTGCACTTTGTTCAGTGGCGGATTCAGAAAAATATCATGAAGACAAACATCAACAACAAAAATAACGTTCCCGACAAAAATCCCAAAATTCAATTCAAACAAATCACAAAATCTTCCCGAGCACCATTTAGTAATATTCGACTTCGAAATCGCCCCGGACCATTCTAGACGCATTTTCACCATCGTGAACCTCATCGAAAACAACCACCCCCAACAAAATGATTCGAATCCAACGCGCACGTCGATTTTCGCTTATCACGCGCGTTCGGCGTGCTTTTTTTCTTTGTCTTGTCTCCGACGGTGACGAATGCTCGCCCGCCTGAGGCCGCTCCTTTCATTCAACGCAAAGGTCGTTGGTTCTTGCCGACAAGCCGAAGGTTACATACACACGGCCGGTGACGTCTATGGACGTTCATTTCGCATTTCTTCGGCCGCCGTGTTGGCGGCAGTGCGGCCCGCGTTCGAATTTCGCGCTAAACGGAGCGCCGAGTTTAGATTTCGTGTTTTTTTTTGTTGTTGTTGGTTTCCCGTTTTTTATGCCTATAACGGCCAGAGGATTTTTTTTGATTTCGAAAATGGTGATTTTGATGATTTGTACATTTGAATCGTGGATTTATAAAAAAAAAAATAAGCACTATCTATCCATGAAAAATGTGTTTTCATAATATCTTTTAACTTTTATAATATTAACTATATGCGAGATTTATCTTCTATTATTTTGTATTTTAAGTATAATAATTTATAAACAAAACAAACAGACACTTAATATTTTAATCCTTTGATAATACAGTCGTTCTAAAAATAATCTCTAATAGTGATGTTTTTCATTATTATTATAAATATCACTAAATTATTTATTTCTAAAATGATAAAATTTTATTACAGGACTTTTAATATGAAAAAAGAGTTTTTTTTTTCAACTCAATGAATAATGCAGATAAAAACTTTTTCACAATATAAAATATAATCAAAACGTGATCGTCAAAAATCATATAATCAACGAAAAACATCACCATTACTTTAAACAACAAAAAAGGGATTAAGAATTCGAATATAAAGTGAGGCACTTGACTTATTTCGATTATACTTTGGATGAAAAAACGACACGTGTGTCGCTTTGGTTATTTGAATTTATTTGAAATTCAGTTCGGTTCGATTTCGACGCTTTTGAATGAGTATGTCGGTGTTTGTATTACGTGCGGGGGAAATATAAAAAATGGGGATCAGATATGCACTTGTCTAGTTGCCTATCCGAATTATGTACCTGACCGAATTGTTACCTGTGAATCTTTTGTCAGTTGTAAGTCATTTTTAGTCAGTCTGATTTTTTCCGTTGGATTTCAAATTTTTTTTGCGTTTAAAGTTAGTAACGTAGCTATTTCTTGTAAGAAATGAAAGAAAATTGAACTGATTTGATTTATCTATTGAATAGTTTAAATTTGTTTATAGTCAGTTTCAATTTTTTGTTGTAATTTAAAAAGTATGATATATGATTAAAACTTCAAAATAACTTATAAATAAAAAAATTCTTGAAAGCTATTTATTACCGATATTATTTGATTTTCGAATATTTGTATTAGTGACATCTACATAACAGAAAACTTACTAAATCGTTCCAATTGTAAATATATTTATGTTTATATATTTTTGCTAAATAACGAAATTAATAATAACGATATAATTTTTTTCATAGGGTAAAAATTTAATAAAAATTAAAAGAAAAACAATATAAAGTTAAATACAATAAAGAATTTGAGACATCTATCAACAGCAATAAAAGGTTCGCATCAGCGTGAGAACTTTGAATGAAAAACCAAATATATATATTTTTTTAACCTGGATTGAAAATTTTGCTTCGAATATTCAAAAAAATGGTTAACACTTCACAATTACAGTTGTATGAATCTCAAATAAATAATTAGCGTTTGAAAACTTTAAATATTTTATGATCGGATGTCCAGTATACAGTTTCTATAATAATAACGAAACACGAAAGATAAAAAACTCATCATATTTCCGATTGCATTAATTTTGAAAATAGCAGAAAATTTACAAAAATTTGAAGAATTATATCGCATTTTAACTACGTAATATGAGCGAATAATATTGGTTAAAAAAACGGAATCCAATTGTTGAATATTTCCAACTTAAAAATACTTTGTATAATTCTCCTTTTAATGTAAATCTTTATGACCTATATAAGATTTAAATATCGTTACCTAATAGAGTAGTAGCTAATGAAAATATAAGAAAAAAGTGTTGTAGTTTTTCATTTATTTTGATAACCATGTTTTATACACACAATGAAAAATGCTTAACAATAAAAAATAAATAATTTTTTAGACAAAAAATTGCATCATTTCAAGAATCGTGAAATTATATAGATTTATTGAATATTTTTTCCACGATTGACGATTTTCAACTTTTCGAGTGTCCAATTAGTATTTTTTTTATGAAAAGTTTCAATAATAAAAACCTAAGTGGCTATTAAATTTCCGTAAAAATATAATTTAAAATTTTTTTCGAGTTTCCGCATACTCAAAGACTAATAGTTGACACCAGAAGTATACTGAAAACGATACTACTGGTCAAAAAGTACGGTGACCAATTGTTAATTATTCCAGACTCAAAAATGTTTTTTACTATAATATTAAATTACTGTTAAATAAAGGAAAAATGACCGTAATTTCTAAAAACGTAAAATTTTCAAAATGATGCGGTTTCATTGACTGCCACTGTATTTGTCAAAACTGTTATTTTTTGTTTAAATATTTTTATTAGTGACAGCTACATAATATATACTTCACTAAATCATTCCAATTGTAAACTGAATTTTTTCAAAATCAATGAAATTAATATTTCTGAAATAAAGTGAATATTAAAAAGATTTTCTCACTGTGTAAAAATTTTAAGAAAACTCGGAAAAAACAGCGTGAAGCACAATAAGGAATTTGAGAAAATTGTCAATGGTAATGAGTAATTTGTTTTAGCGTGAAAATTTCTAAATAAAAACCAATAATTTTTCAACCAGTAGTGCAAATTTCGCTTCAAATATTCAAAGAAATGGATAACACACGCGTCACAGTCACAATAGTATAAATCTCAAATAGATAATTAACGTCTGAAAATTTTTAATATTTTATGATTGCGTGTCTAGTTATGCAGTTGCCAATGAAGTAGTTCGCACACGAAAGACAGAAAACTAATGATATTCCCAATTGCATAAATTTTGAAAATAGCAGAAAATTTCCATAAATTCAAAGGCCTAAATCCCGTTTTAACTGCGTAATACGAACGAATTTCGTTGGTCAAAAAGAACGGAGTCCAATTGTTGAAAATTCCTGACTCAAAAATACTCTGTATTATGTAATTCACCTTTTTTGTCATGACTGATCCTTTTCTGAAAAGAAAATCATAAATGGTACATTTAAAAAGTTATTAAAAATTTTGTTATTTAGTATCATTTTCATATATAATAAAAAATATTTACCTCAAAATAAAAGCAACAGGATAATTTAAATAACAATGATCTAGAATACTAAAAATTTGTAATGAGCCTTTTCTTTCTCTCCAATGTTTATCTCTATGATATAAAAGTGAAGCTTTATTTCTAGAAAATGCCATCCACTTTCCATCAGAAATATTATATAAACAATCAGTTGTTTTTAATTTTTCGATGCCGATTTTTTTTATTTTTCCGTAAATTTCATCTTCAACGCTCATTAAAGAATGTGAAATACTTGAGCTCATAGCTAAAGACATTTTGGCCTCAAAAATTTCTTCGATATTTTCAACAGATGATTGAGGCTTACTTAACAGAAGATTGCTGGATAGAAAACCACAGTATATTGTATTCATGATCAGTGTATACATATACCATATTACGTACAAGAACGATAAAGTACTTCTAGTCATGAAATTCTTTCGAGGTACGGGCTTTTGCAATACTAAACTTAAAGCTATCATCAATCCAATCGTGAAAACAGAAAAAGAATCACTTTCTCGAGTTTTGCAAATTTTATAACAAACAGTTAAGCCAATAGGTATTACAAGGATCGATATGATAAAAAATATCCACACCCACGGCATGAATCCTTTCATCAAAACTCCAATGGTTTTTTCAGCAATAGTTCTTTTCGCTGAAAATGGTGGTACAGCCCATGTTAAACAATCG
Source organism: Hydropsyche betteni (assembly GCA_028571205.2). Classification (NCBI taxonomy): domain Eukaryota; kingdom Metazoa; phylum Arthropoda; class Insecta; order Trichoptera; family Hydropsychidae; genus Hydropsyche; species Hydropsyche betteni. The sequence continues at coordinate 3,115,220 of JAOXNN020000027.1, read as the reverse complement.
ACGTAATAAGTGGAAGTTATATCGAAAAGAGGGATTTTCCAAGGATCTAGCCATATTGTAGCAAAACCTATTTCGCTACTGCCATTAAGCACATCTATTTGTAAACCATCTTTTCTTATCTTATTCATTTCCAATATGCCCCAATGAGAACGCACAATAAAATTTGTAGTAAAATTAAGAACATTAGCTATTATTTTCATAAGACGTATTTCTAATCCTGTCAATTCTCTTCCATTAGATTCTTCATACATAACAAAAGGTTCTATTACAGTTGTCGAGACATTAATAGGACATTTGTGAAAGTTGAACTCGCGACGATCACCCATCAGATTTTTAATTTCCATTTGTGAAAACGAGTTCCAAGATTTAGTATCAACTGTAAAATTAAATTCGCAAGTGGCTAAAAATTCCATAGTACCTTTAGATATGAATACTTCATCTTTTCCATTAACAATAGCAATTGTTCTGTGTAAATTCGCATCAGCACTATATTTTAGTACTTTTGAATAGAGTTTTTCATTAGCTCCATTATAAAATATAAAACACAGATAAATATATTTGTTTCTAAACATGTCGATTAAATTCAGTAAATCCGAATTCACTTGTTGTCCTATCAAAACAATAACAACCACGTTTTGAACATTTTTGTATCTCTCAAATAGAGCCTCATGATTGATCAAATGGATGTAGTCAAAATTCGATATCACTTTATGGATTTGTCTCAAATATTCATTAGAATAATGATAACTATCACGCCGAGAATCGGTAACCATAATAACATCATTCCATTTCGATAAATGTAAATTGTGTAAGACTTTCACGCAAGATGTTAATTTTAAATATTGTTTTGGAATAGTCGATTGAGGAGTTATATCAAAAATTGAACCGATTGCACATGAAGTTATACATGCATATAGGAACGAATACAATAACATGTTGAACTTGATACAATAATTCAATTTATGACATGAATTCATTAATGTAGGCTTTTATATCCATCTTTCACGACGTCAATATGGTATATTAAAAACCAATAATAAATATCTAATGTAAATATCAGCGTAAGTTCTTCATTTAGCATAACCATCTAATAAGTTTATTGAAGTAAATATTTGATGTTTACAATGACGAGATCGTGTTGTTACAATTTTCATATTAAAAATGAATAATGAGTATTAGAAAAAGTACAATAGAATTGAAATTTGCGACACATGTCAAATGCTTTTTGGAAATTTGAAAAGGTTTCGGCATGTTTGATTTTGTACCACTTGTATTTTATTTATCGGATTGAAATTTGTTTGCTCTTACAAATACCAAAATATATGGAAGAAAATCGTGAATTATTAAATACGCAAAATTAACAAATATATACAGTGGGTTGAAAAAATATTTTGAATATCTTAAAAGTGATTTTCTACTATGAATACACCTACCGATGATTTTCAAAAATAAAAAATTAAATAATATATTTGTTTTTTTCTTATTAAAAATTATTTAAAAATAATAATAATATAGCAAGGTATTACTAAAATGATTAAAAAAAATTATAAAATAATATCGATTAATGAAATAATTTTATTAAACATTATATACAATTTTACTAGAGACATCTATAAAAAGTATAGAAAGCTTGCTAATTTTACATAGATGTCATTGTAAAAAAAAAAATTAAAATGAAATAAATCAAAAAAATACATGAACGTGACACCAATAGATATTGAAGAATAAAAAAATAAATTATAAAATAATTTTTTAAATTGTAATTAAAAAAAATGTAAAATAAGAAATTTATAGAATTCATTCCGAAGTCTCGAACCATTCATGCACGCACAGGGATAAATGAAAATATATTTTAGGCGTATCTCAGTTGGTAGTGCATGTCTTTGCTTAAAATCACAACTATCATTTGTATCGGTGAAGAACCATCATCATGGATACGCGATATTGAACGGGAAAACACATTTTCCCCAACCCAGGATTTGAACCCGGGCCCGCACCTCAGTAGTCAACGAATGAACGATCAGACCACTATCAGAGGCATAAAATAACTAGAAAATTATGAACAGTTGGAATCGTTTGAATTTTGATATAATTTAAGTAAGTAAATTGTGTGTATTATTATTTTTGTGAATCGGATTAATAAATATTAGTATTTATTACTATTAAAAATGTGAAATTCATATTCTATATTGAATTCACTGTTTTCAGTACTAGTGCATTTCACTGTTTTCAGTATACAGAGAAAACGTTCATGAAATCCTTTGACTTGAATATAACATGTGACACAATTCCACAAACCGATTTATTAAATTTATATTCTGAACTAAATTTACCCGAAGTAGATGAATTCCATTTAGAAATATAATACAATAATATAAAATCATAATTGATTATCATAACACATTTCAATATATTCAATTTACTTTTTTTTTTACAAAAAAAAAAACATTTTATATACATCGTCCATTCAAAAAGGGAGACAAATAAAAATTATATGTACCTCAAAACGAATTAACGTGCATCAGAAAGCGAAATACCAACCGCACTACCATTATTGACAACTTTCATAATATAATTGATTCGCAATAAATCGAATTCAAAATATTCATTCAAATTTTCTAATGCTCACTTGATACTGCATTTTTTTATGGCACACTATCCCCTATATATAATAGCGGATTTCTGTGCGTCTGTGTATCTATGTCTGTCTGTGTCGATGACGCTCGCGACTTTTTTTAAATTTTTATTTTTCCGCGACTTTTAAATAAACGACCCGTACCCGAATGATGATGATAATGATGATGATGATGATGATGATGATGATGATGATGGTGGTGGTGATGATGTCAATAACAAATTAACTGGTTTTATTGATTAAATATAAATATTCAAATCGAGTACGGACATTGGGTAGCCTCTACCTCTGGATTCACCTATATGTCACAAACAAATAACAAATGAACTATTTTGATTTTACTAATTAAATGTTAAATATTCAAATCGGATACACATTTCGAGTTCACACAATCGGGTTTTCACATTTTATCATTTTCTTAACAAAACCACAGCCGATGTTATTAACATCGGGCCTACATACTAGTGAATAAAATAATGCTCAATACAAGATTATTTAATACACCACAAATAATGCACATCGTATATTTTTCTAATACACAAATAATTCATTTTAAGGCACAATCTATTTCTCAATACAACCAATTCAAAAACCACATTTTTTCCTCGTGCACATATACATAACCTAATTCGGACGTATCCTTCTTCTCCCGCGTAATTGGCTTGTACCAAATAACAAATGGTTTGAAATTCTCTCGTTCTGCTTTATTATCGGCAAGGACCCTCCGGCAGTGGGAGCAAGATGGCGAAAGGAGACAAACGTTCACGACCTCACCGTGGGTCGACTTCTAATCTGGAAATCCGCATTCCCCACAGCAGTTAGCCACTGCCGACGAAGACATTTCGGGAAAAAAATGTCACGGGGCTCCGTTTGGCCGCGAGGTCAGGACATTTGTAAGGCGGGTACATTTTGGTTGTGTCGCAGGAAAGTCGTCAATCTTGACCCGAAGTTTCGCGAGAGGACCGTTCGGCGAAATGGAGTTGGTCGTGTGTAAATGCGGCGTTTGATTCGATGATTTATAATAATAATTTGTGATGATGAGTTTTGCGGAATTGTGTCAGGAAATGTTTTATTTTTGCAAATTGTCGTTGAGAGCATATTTTTTATGCTTATCGTCGTTGTAAAAGGCAATTGAATTATTTGTTTTTTTTTTTTTGTTTGTTTTCCATTACAGTAATTTGTACTTAGCTTTTATGTATCCATAAAAATTCACACACTTAACTATCGTTGCCTAGTAGCAGATGGAAACATAAGAAGAAAGTGTTATAGTTTACCATTTATTTTGATAACTATACTCTATACACACAGTGAAAAATACTTAAAAACATTTTTCAAACATTAAAAATTTTTACATTTCAAAAATCGTGCAATTAAATAAATTTATTAAATATTTTTTCTTCGAACTTGCGCTTAACTGTTTTTAACTTTTTGAGTGCCCAATTAGTAATTTTCTTAAAAAAAGTTTCAATAATGAAAACGAAAATAGCTATATAATTTCCTTGTAGATATAATTTGAAAATAGTTTCGAAATTCCACAAATTCAATGACCTATAACTTTCAACAAAAGAATATCGGGAATGATAACCACTAGTTACATAATACGGAGACCAAATGTTGATGATTCCAGATTCGAAAATACGTTTTACTATGCGATTCACCTTCTTTGTCAAGACAGATCCTTTCCTGAAAGAAAATCGTTAATGATATATTTTTTGTATTATTCATATACAAGTATGCATAAAGGTAAATACATAATTCGTTCGTTTCTCGAGTTGCCGTTATTATTTGTGCTGTTTAGACGTTGAGCCGGATTATCAGAAAACGTTAAAGGAAAGCCACCGTTTGTGTTCTAATGCTCGTTTCATAATTGAATTTTTTTTTCATTATCTCTCGTATATTGCTTTCGATAATAAGCAACGAACGCATTTGGGGATTTCCAGAAAACGTACGTCATATTTCTTTGATGAATATGGTACAATATTCTAAAATAACTTACTCGTATAAACAATCTTTTGACATCAAACGAACGAGTCATTTTTTTACTATAAAATAATGAACAATTGAAGTGCTTACCTGAGAACAAAAACGATAGGAAAACGAATGAAGCAATCATCAATAATATTGAAAATTCTCGGGGACCCCTTATTCTCTTTTGAATATTTATCCTTGAAGTGAAAAAGTAAAGCCTTATTGTCAGAAAATGCCATCCACTTCCCATTGGATATTTGAGGCAAACAAGTGGAAGCAGTAACGTGATGAATACCGATCTTTTTCATTTTGTTAAATAAAGGATCGTCATCAATCATATAAAAACCTAAAGCGGTTGTATATGTCATGGCTAAAGTCATATTTTCCTCGATTATTTCATCAATACTTTGGACAGAACGCCAAGGCTTCCTTAAAGCAAGATTGCTAGATAGATATCCGCAATATATTGTATTCATAATCATCGTATACATATACCATAAAACTAACAAAAAAGTTAAAGTTCCATCAGTCCTCACAACCTTTCGTGGAATTGGCTTCTGCAATAATATGGATAAAGCTATCAAAAACCCAATTGCAAAAACCGAAAGCATATCGCTGTCGCGATTTTTGAAAATTTTATAACTTATAGTCAAAACTAGAGGAACTAAAATAACAGATATCAGGACCAAAATCCATACCAATGGTTGAAATCCTTTCATCAGCCATCCTATTGTTTTTTGAGCGAAAGTCTTTTTCGCAGAAAACGGCGGTACAGCCCATGTTAAGCAATCCATAAAATATGAACCTGTCATATCGAGCAATTGGTATTTGTCAGGATCTGGCCATATTGTGGCAAAACCTATTTCACTGCTGCCAACAATCACATCTTCTAATAAACCACCTTTAACGGCTCCTTTCTTTCCAATTATCTTACCCCATGTAGGACGTACGATAATATTAGGGGTAAAATTCAAAACATCAGCCACTGTTTCTATTAAACGGACTTCCATTCCTACTAATTTATTTGTTATGACTTCATCATACATCACAATAGGCTCTACTATAGTTGTCGAAATATTAACAGGACACTTGTTTAATTCCATGTCGTATTGGTATTGCATTAGTTCTTTAATTTCAACCGATGAAAGTAAATCCCACGGTTTGGTTTTTAATACGAAGCTCGATTCGCAATTTTTCAATTTTTCTATAGCTCCTTTAGCGATAACCACTTCGTTTTTATCATTAATCACAGCAACTGTATGGTGTAAATTAGCATTCATACTATATTCCAGTACTTTACGATATTGTCTTTGATTTACTCCATTGAAAAAAATAAAACACAAGTAAATGTGTCTATTTCTGAACATGTCGATTAAATGAAAAAGATCTGAATTCACTTTTTGTCCTATAAAAACAACAACAACCACGTCCCGCACGTTTCTGTATCTTTCATATAAAGCCTCGTGATTGATCAAATGAGTATAATCAAAAGTTAATTTCACTTTATGAATATAAGCCAAATATTCATTAGAATAATGAAAACTATCGAGTCGGGAATCAGTAGCCACAATAATATCGCTCCATCTTGATAAATGCACATTGTGTAAAACTTCCATGCAATTTGTTAATTTTGTATATTTTTTTTGAATTGCCGGTTCAAGAATTATATCGGAAATAGATCCGATTGCATACGTAATAAAATATGCGAATAGAAAAGAATGCATCAACATGTTGAAATGCATAGAAGAATTTGAAGTATGATACAAATTTGCGTGTCAATGCTCTTATATACGACTAATATTATACTTTGTTAATGTAATATTATACAAATAAAAAAAAAACATACTTTACAAACATTTTCATGAAAACTTTCGTTCTGTACAACCCGACTTTAATAAGTTTTATTGAAGCAAATATTTGATTTATCGCACGATAGCTTAATAATAAAATATCAATTTTCTTATTAAAGATAAATAATTCAAGGCATTGTTATCTTTGACACATATTATTATTATATAAAATATATATTTTTTTTATTTTGCGCTTCAATTTGCTTGCTCGCATACTAATAATACGTAATACGTAAGCTTTACAAAACCGCAGTCACAATTTATGGTAAGTGAATCCTACAATTTAATATGTATTATAATTATTTTGAATAACGCTTATTTATGCGTGTTTTGCTAATGACGTCATAGAACCGCTTATTGTTAGTCGAAAGTCTGTGAATATTGTTAACACATAAAATATCCGTAGAAATTTGTATAATTTTAAATTAAGAAGTAATCAGAGGCGGCTCGTCCTACTGGGCTGCCGGGTTGCAGCTCCTCCGCCAAAATTCTGAAATATATATTTAATAATACATATATTTTATTTATAAACAATATTCTTTTTATTAATTGGATGGGCGAACTATTAACTTTTAGGGCGACAGTGCTGCCGAGCTTGATCTACGGTAAAGCAGCCGCAGCCCGGAGAGACGATGAAAGAGGTAAGATACTTACAGCATGTGGGTGAGCGAGACGCATATTGCAACCTATTGATACTATCCTTTTCTTTCACTCACATGCGTTAAGAATTTACGTATTTATTCTTATTATTCGGGTTGTAGTTTATTTCGATCATCCTGCAGGTGGCGCTACCGCCGTTCACTTAACGTTTGACACTTGTCATCAGATTCCCGTGTTTGGCTGCAATTGATCACAGCTAATCGCGATTTATGATATGATAGAACGTTTATGGTGATATATATTTTTTTAACTATCAATGCAGCCCTGCCACTACAAATACTCACGAGCCGCCACTGGAAGTAAGTAATTATTATTTTTGTTTGATGTATTACAAATATAATTTTATTATTAAATTGAACGTTAATATATAATAATAAATTGAGTCTGTATCGTTTAGTGGTTGACATATTTCGTGGTGTGATCGGCACGTATGAGTTTTATTGCGAGCACGAAATATGTTAACAATTCTAACAATATCTATGTGTAAATTGTATTTCCGATATTTGAAATTAAATTTTGATAATTAAATTAAGTTAGAAATTATCAACACTTTAGCTAATTTGAATATTATTGACCAATTTATAAATCCTCAATTCATGTCGTTTTTAAATTTTTTTATTTAAAAATTCTATTAAAAAGAATAATGCTTTGCCTATAAACACAGAATAAACATAAAATTTTACTATAAGTAATCCAATACCCAGTTATATATTTTCAAGTTATATATATTTGAATTTCTACTTTAAAATCTTTTTTTTATTTTGATCGACATAAAACTAATTATTTTTTTACAAAATGAGTCCACATTGACAGTAATTACGATAAAAAATTTATAATATAATCACATATTAGATATATACTTGTGAAATTTACATCATAAAAGAATTTCACAAGAATTTCCCTCGACGTGTCGCACACTGAAACATCACATATCAGCACTTTCAAAACTTCACAAAATTCCATTATATGTAAAAAATATACGCTTTTATGTAAAACGACACTAAAAGTCTCATAAAAATATTTCACAATCCATTAAATAAACTGCTAATTGGCTGATATATGTGTTCATATAACACATAAAATAGAAAAGTGAGGTTCTTGGCGATAAATTATTGCAAAATGACCGTTTGCAATTTTTTTTTGTTTGTTTTTTTCAATGAATTAATTTTGTTTCAACAATGTATAATGAAAATTTTCAATTGAAAAAAAATTCAATCTAAAGTGTTTTCTGATTGTCAAAATAATTCAGGTCACTTATATAGATTTCGATTTTTTTTACGAATTAAAAATATCCACATCGTTAAATACACAATACTAATAAGTGGCTCATTATAATAAATAAATATTTTGAAAAATATTTTGAAATGAAAAATTAAAAATAATAAATAGAACCAGAAATTTTAACGATTTCGTTTTACCTATGGAGCCATACCATGATAATAAAGTTTGGTAAATACGTTGCTGATTTTACGTTTCAAATTGAATCTTTTAGTTATCAAATTCTACCCTTTTCAAATCAAATTCAACAAACAAGTTGAAAAAAGATGAATTTGATGTGTAAATGGTTGAATTTGGAATGTAAAACCAATACGACTACAGACTGTCCCCTATATATAATAGCGGATTTCTGTGTGTGTGTGTGTGTGTGTGTGTGTGTGCGCGCGCGCGCGCGCGTGTGTCTGTGTGTCCATCTGTTCGAATGACGTTCGCGATTTTTTTTTTTCCTTTTTTCAAATGAACGACCCGAACCGCGACTTGATGATTATGATGATGATGATGGATGATGATGATGGATGATATTGATGGATGATGATGATGGATGATGATGATGGATGATAATGATGGATGATGATGATGATGGATGATGGTGATGGATGATGATGATGATGATGATTAAATAATTAGATAATTAAATAGTAAATATTCAAATCGGGTACACATTTCGGGCTCACACAATCGGGTTTTCACATTTTATCGTTTTCCGTTTTTTTAACAAAACCACAGCCGATGTTATTAACATCGGGC